>PVIR01001221.1:0-132009 GCA_004026965.1 Petromus typicus | reverse complement strand
CTTGCATGTATACTATAAAGTCGTCAGAGTCAAAACCTGGCTCCCAAGTCTACACTTTCAAACCTGTGTGATCCTAAGCACTCCTCCTTTCTGAATTCCTATTTTCTCATCTGTGAATGAGGGATGTATGAATCACTTCAACCAAGGATGCTCAGTGTTAAACAATACCCACACACAGACACACACACACACACACACAGATATACTGTGGGCCACGTTACCATTAATTATAAAATAAGAATGTAAATGACTTTAGACAAACTGAAATCACCAACTGTACTTTAACATTTTGTAAGGGTTTTTCTGGGGCATTTTGTGTTTCTGCTAAAATTGCAAAGATTTTCTTCAGGCTGCCTGAGAGAAGAGTTTTCTGAGTGGATCACAGCTGGACGACAGGGTAAGGGGCTGCAGGGTGGCACACGCTGCTGCGCAAGAAACGCTGGGAGCACCGGCGAGGGGAGGAGCCGAGTCACCGAAAGGGCGGGAGGAGCCGGAGCCCAGGTCCTGTAGGCATGGGCCGCCCAGCTCTTTCCAGCAGGGCCTGGCAGAGCAGGAACGGCGCCACACTGACCACGGCCAGGCCCTGAGTGACAGCACATGCGGCCTTCAGACACTGTTAGGCTCACTGGGGCTCTGGAAGGTGTGTTAGTCTAGGTGAGGCTAACAGCACAAGGCAGACGCCACTCTGAACACGACTATCTCTCCCAGTAAGAACTTGAAAACACTGCACGTGGATAATGAAAAGCTCAGAAGAACGTATGTATTGTATATTGGTTCATTTAAAACAAATAACAAAAGATTACATCTTGGAGAACTGAGGACTCCTTCAGCACAGGGCACCCTGGGTCACCATGATCCCTTCGCCCGATAAAGCCAAGCCACTGTGCCAGCAGCCTTGGACAGCAGCAGATACAAGTGAGTACCCATGTGAGTCAGCAAAACCGCTGCTGGGAACAGTCGGATACTCATTTCCTGATGGCATTAAAATTGGTACAAAGTGGAGAAGGAAGAGAATTTTATACACAGAAAAGGAAAGTATTTACTATAGACTTAACATGTGCTTTGATGATACATTGAACAGCAATCATCATCTTGATATGAAAGCAAGAACCTAACCATGATAAACAAATAGAAGGATACTATAAAAATATAGGGGGTTGATTAATGTTTGCTTGAAACACCTCGCTGGACAGAACCATCGTGGTCAGGTGGAGACCCAGTGGGGATCGATGCCAGCAGCATAAACGAGACCTAGAGGGAAGTTTACGGGCTGGAGAGACTGCCCAGGAGAAGCTTGCAGCCACTAGCTTTCCTGGAGTGCATCTGACCAGCAGTCGGAGGAGCCTGGGGCCTCGCCCCGTGGGGAATGGCCGCCCTTCTCATCACGACTACTGATCTTCCCGGTGAGCGTCACTCCCTGACTCAGTGCAGACCCCTCAGGCTGGGCGCACAAACCTGTAACCCACCAGAGCAGACTTCCTTGCTCACATCACCAGCCTGCAGGCCTCCCAGGTACAAATCCTCAACATGGACAAGCAGAAAACACTGCCGCGGGCCGTAGGCCTACAGCTAGACTTGGGCAGGACATTTAATTCTCTAGCGTATGGGCAGATCTCCTGTGCTCCTCTGCATTTCACTTTTCGGATGACCATTATAAAAGATGAATTATAAATTTATAAGTATGTGTCCTATTTTAAATCTATTTGGCTTGCAAACTCTGGACTATATAACTTTTTATAACTTTCAAGATGTTAATTAGTACAGACACTGCAGCATAATTTTCCAGTTTTTACAAGAACAACTTGCTTTATTAACTAAAAGGTATAATTACTTTTAAATGCTTGCAGACAATGAAGAATAGTATAAATGCTTGCAAGCTGCACCCACTGTATCTAAACACAGCGCCCAACGGGGGAAAATTTTTCATGCTCTCTAAGCAAAACTGTTGGCTTGTGTTAATGAGGAGTGGACAAATTAAGGTAGGGTGGGCAAGTGTATAACAAAAACTTAGTATTACAAATGATTTCCTTTTACAAACTTTCCAAAACTCCCACTAGCAAACATACCAGTGGTGTTTACGAAGCGTGTGCATTTATATCAGATTATGCTATCCCTTTTACATCATTCTGGGTAAGGAATCAATATGTAAGCACTGAGTTCTAACGACTCCAAAGTGTCCAGGATTTCCCTTCCTTTGTCAAATCCCAGAGGTTGATATCATAGTCATCAACTTGAGTCTCTTCACTAAGTAGCTTAAAATAGACATGACAACAAAATCTTCCGGTCAGAAGGAGTCATGTCCCCCCTGCATGTAACTTACAGCACAGACACAGAATTCCATGGATGCCGCTCACCTCACTGACCTGGCAAGCTGCCTTCCTCTTACGGCTCAGGTTCCAGCAGCATGGAGGAGAGAGGTGCTCAGCTGACCGGGAAGGGCTGAAGACTATGTCAGCTCAAATGAGCAGCAGCAAACAGTACTAAAACCTGGAGCTTTTGGCTGCTTCCAAGCCACCCTGAAGAGCAGGGTTACCCCTCTCCGTCTTCAGATCCCGCTGCTTACCTCAGCTAACAACAATCTCCATGCATCACCGGCCTCCCTGGCTTCTGGGCTTGGAAAGCTATTGTTTCTGAGCTCACTTTTTTGTAGACATCCAAGCTGGGAGATTCTAGACACCTGATCCCTGATGGCCCACAACTATTCCCACCACTTGCAGCCAAAAGTCAAATTCCTACTTGCAATTCTCCCTTCAAAGATGGACTTTGGCAAGAGTTAAGTTTCTATCACAATCTTATTAATCATGCGACGTTGACCACGTCATTTTACATTTGGGGGGTCTTGTTTTTTTTTTTAAAGCAGAAAAAGAAAGTAAGTTACTCAAAGAACGAAAGCAAAGAATAAGACACACAAAAATACACACACACACACACACACACACACACACACACACACACCGCTTTGCATAACAGTGGGCTTTATCAATGCACAAGTTCCCGCACAGGTGAGATTCTTTTCTGGTACATACATGTTTGCAACATGTAGTGTCACATTCCTTGTGTCAAGCTGGTACTCACACATAACACATGTCAACCCCTTTCTCGTCTTCCTTCCTCTTCTCTCCTTCCATCTCTTGATCTTCTTCCCTTTAAGATCTATCTCCCTCCTTCCTGTTTCCTTTTGTTCTACTCTTTCTTCATACACTGCTTTTCTCATATGAGAATATTATGATAGTCTTAGCAAATCTTTAACATAGCAAACATGCACAGCTACGTGTCTACAATAAGTTTAAGAGGTGTGCAGAGTTAAACACAATAGTGTCAACATATTCCAATGCTCAAACCCCATTTAAAAAGAAACATGAAATTTTACCCCAAAAGATAAAATTTTAAATAAATTACAAATTGAGAGCACAGAGACTTAAATTTGTACCACAAGGTAAGATGAATTCATAAAATATGTGGAAATGGAGAATGATTCAAAAAGCACACAAGTACTTGATTGACAAAGTCTTTGTGGATCATGGTGTAAATTAAATAATTAAAATGTAGAAAAATTTCCCTATTTCTGGATGTAAAAGAGCTTTCTAACTTTCAAAGGAAAGAAAAAAAATACCAATTAGCTTTAAAAATAAAGAATTTTAGAACATACCTATATTTCAAAGCATGGAAAATCAGAGAATAATCGAAAGCTTGTGAAAATAGTTGTCATTAAAGAATCAAAATCCTAGCGAGCATGGCTCAGTGGAAGAGCACTCAGAAAAGATAAAAGCTCCTTCCATTCAACAGATAAAGAACTACTGTCAACCAAAGAGGAAATGAAGCTCCTGAGAATAATCATATATATACATTGATAAATAATAAAATCTCCAATGACTAATAAACAACTCAGGTTGAACTAGTAATTGAAAACATGTATTAAATGTCACTTTCTTTAATCATTAGCAAAGATTCAAAAATTATAAATCTCTCGAAACATAAGACTTTAAAAACACAGGGAGTGCATACCCAAAGTGCAAGGCCTCGGTCCCGCCCAAAGGTCCACTATTGGCTTCTCCTCTGCCTGGAAGGGCCCGGAGACAGTCACTCACGTCACTTTTACAGGAGAGGATACAACACCGGGTGGTGCAGACATCAAAGGCAAAGGCTGAGGCTGAGATGAGCCTTCAGCATTTGCTGAAGAACTCTCAAGTCTACAAGGGACCTCAGTAGCAACCTGCATGGAAGGCGCTCAAGAGCTTGAATTTCCCTGGCTTGGAAGGGAACAGCAAAGGTTTGCCACAAGAATTTGTATTCAAAATAAGCTTCTCTTACCTATCTCCACCTCTTTAATTATTTACATTTTTACAGATCCTAAATGAAAGTCAGTATAAACTGGAAAAGCATCACTGATTTTTAGTTTTTTCAAGGTCCTTTCCTTTTGTCCATTCCAAATAATCAAATCCAAAACTAAGTTATAAAACAAACATAACCACGCACCTCCTCACAGAATCATACCATGTAAAATGTTTTATAATTTCTTTAGTGTTTTTACTTCAAGATTCTTTTCTGTTCTAACATAGGTTTAAAATGCCCCACAGAGCGTCTGGGTGCTCGAGGGCTCTCGGGACCAGACTGGCTTGTGCACTCCGGCCTCGTGGGTGAGGAGACCCCCAATTGCTGGCATTGTCTGGAGGTGATGGGAACTGGACGGGTCCAGCTCCCGGGGGCGTGGCCAGTGACTGAGCAGGCCCTGGCCACGCCCCTTGCTCTCTCCCTTGCACAGCTGCTCACACCCCTCCACCACCACACCTATTCAACCCGAGGGTGGGAGACCGCAACGGCCTCAGCCAACCAGAACAGAAACCATGAAGGAACTACCTTTGCTCTTGAGGATGTTCACCTCACCCAGGACTTGGAGAACTAACATCTCCCCTTGTTCTGCAGAAAGGAGGGTCAGAAGGCTATAGATGGAACTGTTCCACCAAACAACAGGGCAAAAATCAGCAGAACCACAAGGCTGCCTACCACTAGAAAAGAAACATTTTAAGAACTTCTAAGTTAAAAAAAAACAAAACAAAACACTCCACATCACTTAAGGACAAAAACTATTAGTTTTAGCTTCCATGAGGTCAGAGTTCATACAAGAAATAATGCAAAAGAGTCTAATACAATACAAAAACAAATTAAGCTTTAAATGCAGTATTCAGGATAAAAATAAAGCAATGACAATCAAATAAGAAAACCTACACTAACTAAAAACACTGGCCTTATAACGTGTTTCTATCTTAAAATGCAAGGCTGTACTACCTCACTGTATAAACTGATATTTGGCCAGTCCATTATTTACTCGTGCTACAACTGCCTGTCTCCACCACAGAAGAGTGAAGGACTCAAGGCTCTGCTCCCATAATTTCTTCTCTACTCAGGTTCCATGAACTCTGTGCCATCTGGGCCAAGCATAGTTATAATTCTTTTCTTTTCTTTTTTCTTTTTTTTTTTTTGATTGGCAAGGTAAGCTGCTAAAAGTAAGACATCACTGTTTTGGTAAAATCCTTTGTGCCTCATTCCAACCACAACCTTTGTTTGGGGGCAGTGGTGCTTTGGAGGGTAGGTGGGTTTTTTTGTTTTTGTTTTGTTTTCTTCATGGATTGACCTAGGGCCTTTACAATAGGAAGGCAGGCTCAGTACCACTTGAGCTGAATCTCCAGCCTTTGTTTTTGCTATCATCTTTTAATATGGAGACAAGCCTGGGTTTCTGTCCTCACTGGCTAAAAGAAACTACGTGTGTTACAACATCCACAACCAAAGAATTTGCCTCTCTCCCAGTCTTGCAGCACGTGTATCATTTGATAGGCCAGGAATATCGATAAAGTTCATAGCTTGAACTTTCTGGTAAGGCATTTTCTCCATATCAGTGTTACCACTGGGCAGTTACATGGGCAAAATACATCTGAAAAGAAATTTCTAATTAAATTATGGACCATTCTAAGCAACTAAAAGGTTGCCAAATTTTTCTATGCAAACACCAGTCTTGTTTTCATTCCTGAGACAGATACAACTCAAGGTTAAACAAACATAAGAGTCATATTCAATATCTGGAAGAGGTTTACAAGACAAATAGTAGTGGAAAGTGCTGGTATATTACACTAAGAAATAAAAATAATCAAAATGCAAGAAACTTTAAATCCCTCTAAATTGTGCATGAAATTTTATATGTATCTCTGGTCTACAAAATAGTCCATATGTAAAGTAAGTACTTTATGCATGATAGGTAAAATAAAACATAATTATGACAGAACAAATTTATTTTTAATGAGTATCAGAGATGAAAGAAACAGCTGCTATTTCTCAACTACTTTTTTAAACACGGACTTCCTTTTCTTTCAACATTTCTATTTTGAGAAGCAAATTCTTTTGACTGAAATGGAGTATCACCTTTCAGGTTTGGGAACACTAAGCTATGATTTGCTATTAGTTCCTTAAATCTCTTTAGAGGCAAATAAAACTTATAGTTGTTATCAGTAACATTAGGTGCAAATTCACTCCATCTCCAGGATCCATAGGGCCAGACCTATTCTGTCCTCTAGTTTTTCTTGGGTCTTTTGGAAGGAGACATTGCTCCATTTGCTGCGGCATCATTTAACTTGTTATAGAGGAACACAGGTGAGCAGCAATTAGCTGTTACACCAACATTTCCACCACATTAGTTAAGCAAGTAATATTATACGGTTATATATCCTGCATTTCATAACCAATACAATGCTGCACTTCTGTTCAACAAGTATCTGCTTGTACCACCGCACACACATACATACACATTCTTTTGGCTGATGCTAAAAAGAGAAATGAAATAATTCTGTGGGACATACTAGTGCACACCTGTGATCTCAGCACTTGCAAGTTTGAGACAGCAGGATGAACGCAAGTTCAAGGCCATCCTGGGCTACAGTTAGACCTTGTTTCAAAAAACAAAAACAAGAAAAGCACTACTATTCCCCCTAAGGCAAACGGGCTTCCGAGCCTTGGAGAGAAGCCCAAGTGGGGGCCAGCCCTGGACTGCAGGGCTCTGGGAGCACCGATCTGGGAAAGGGGGGATGGCGCATTCCAGCCCCGTCCACTTAACTCAGAAACTTAGTGAGATCTTCTTTCAGAATAAAAAAATGGCAGAAGGATAGGGATGAAGCCCAGTAACAATCACGGGCTCAACTCTCAGTACTGTCAGATGAGGGAAGTGGGAAACATAACTCCAGAAAAAATCAACATGATATGGACTGTTTTGCAAAACACAACATGTCAGAATGTTGAATATTGTTGGAGCATCCAACAAAGGAAAAGCGGAATGAAATTTCATAGCTCAAAAAGAGACATAGGTAACATCGGAAAAGGAACGGCAGAAAACAACAAGACTCAAGGAGCAGCCTGATCAAAAAACATGGACATTACCAAGAAAGGCGAACACAGGCCTGGGCAGGCGTGTCCTCGGGAGTGACTTGCTGGTGGCAATGGGGGACTGTCCCTGCAGTGGGGTGCAGTAGAAGGAGTGGCAAACTAGAGGCGTGCAATCCACTAGGAAGCGAATGATAACATTTCAAGCTGAATGCATTCTCCTTGTCTCAATAGGTACTTGACGACACAATTAAGAAGCCCTGTCATTTTCATAATGTGACTGCATAAAAATGTTATTTATGAATATAATAAATAACGAATATAAGGATTTACAGAGAAACCCAAAGTAATACTGACAGGGCATTTTAAGGGTTTGAAACACTCAACTGATAGAAAATCCTTATTGGAGATTATCACCCAGTATCACAATCATCTACTTTTTTCCTCCTGATTGATGAGAAAACATTCTCTAGTTTCTACTTATTACTGTGATTTATTTGCTCTACTGAGTTTCAACATGGTACTTCAGAAGTCAGTCACCAGAAGGAATAAAACGGAACGACCAAAAAGACATTTATACGACCTATAAACCACAGACGGGAGGTAGTGACCAGAGAACTGAAATCACTACCTTGACCATGGCATACTACCCAAGACAACAGCAAACACAAATTTACTCATGTGTGTGGCGAGGCATTTTCTCTAACTTGGGAATGCCCATTCTAGATCAACCACAGATTCATTTTCAAAATAAATGTACTATTAAAATTCCAAATCAAAATCCATTAATAAACATGCAAGCACAGCTTTAAAAAAGGACAAAAGGAAAAGCTTCATGAAGAAGATAAAACAAGTAGCAAATGTTAAGATGTTCTTTACATCTATGTAGGAATGAGACCAGCTTCCCAACATGCATGAGTTAATAAATTTCATTCTGAATCACTTCTCATCGTGTAAGTAACTACACACGCATCTGACAAACATGATACGTACAACCATTGGTCTCATTGTCAGACGCTCACTTTACATTCAGACCCGCTCAGCCGCTGTCTTGATCAGACCCCTCCTACTGCAGAACCAGCTGGTCTCAGCACAGCAGCCCTAGCAAACGTTGTGCTAGGGGAAACTCTACAGCAGCGTTAGCATTATTTTTGCTTTTAAATTTATAGTACAGAAAACTCTTTGAAACTACAACCATCATGTGTAACCTAAACTAAAAATGTTTCAGTATCATACTAATGTTAAAGGTCCCACAACGTTAAAAACAAAACTTTCACTAAGCCAGTAAATAAACATCTTCTAGATAATGTCATACTTCTAGCAAAACAGGACACTGACTTCCTAAAGCACGGGTGATGGATAAAAACATAAGATTTATAAATTTCCAAGTGTTCGAAATCAGAATAATCAGAAAAAAAAAACAAAACAGACACTTCCTTCTGCACTACTGTTCTTAATGATAATCTGGGATCTGAAGAAAAATCATATGAAGGAAAATATTATAATACTATGAGTCTCCACAGAAACATTTTTAAGGTGCTATTTGCAATGAGAGACGAAGTCATGGGCAGCAGATGTTAATTATACTGCAGTATTTGTGAGGAGTCACTGTTTATAAAGAACCAAGAGTGAGTCACTTGAACGAGCAGACTGCATCCCATCTTTAGCACCTGGGATTAAAGACACAATCCTTCTCATCAGTCCTATTTTCTCTGTTCCCAAAAGCAAAGTCTTTTTCCCCCTTCACTGCACTGTCCAAAGGCCAGATTTCTAAAAGAATAAAGGAGCCCTGTTGCTCACGTTATCGCTTTCTTTATCTGATAGTGCTCTACCTTCATAAACTTCATCTAAACTTTTCCCTACTGTTCTATTCCTAAAACCCTCTCTACTAGAAACTTAACTGATACTGTTTTCATGTGATAGAAAAATAAGTCAGAATTTACCAACTGCAAGACTTCAAGTCTGAGAGAGTGCAGATAGAAACTGATTGACAGGACACAACCAGCAGTTGGTGTGAGCACCGCGCTCGCCTGCACACTGAGCATGCGACGCACGTACACAGCACGCACAAAGCTGCACGCCACCGAGGACTCGCTCGGGCAGCAGCCCCGGCGCCACACAGCCCTCTGCTCACTGGTGCGGAGCCGCGGCAGGGACAGCGTTTACGAGCACCAGCAAGACCGAACTGGCTGGCTACTTACCTTCTCGCTTACGGCAGGCTCGCTGGTTTAACTTTTTGTTTCTTCCCTTGTCATAGCTCAGCGCCAAATGGTTATGATTCAGCAGAACTCTGAACCTGACAGCGAAAAAGAATGTCGTTTCAGAAAACACTGCAAATTAAAGTTCCTGCCCTGCAGTGCGTCTCCGTGCCCCGTGTGCCTGTGCTGTCCCGTCTCCCTCCACAGGGCCGCTGCGTAGTGGTCTATAAATACTGACCCTCACACTTGCGAGTGCTCTCCTCGCGCATGGCACAGGTCTGTGTTACTGAACACCGCGGTCATAGCCAGCAAAGTTCTCAGCTGCGCAGGCAAAGCTGTGGATTGGCTCACTCCCCAGCAACCCTGTGCCTGCCTGGAAATACCATTTCTCTGCCAGCTTCACAGATACTGTGGGTCTTTCCTGAGCCCCAGATCAGGCACAGAGGGCAACTCCGAGGTCTGTCTGCAGCAATACAGCTTTCCCCAAGCAGACAGAGAAAAGAGGGTAAGAGGAGAGGAAACATGCCTCTGTTCTGGCCAAACAGCACATCCCAACCCCTCTAGAAGTCATCCTACGATCTCTCTCAATCGCTCTTTATAACAATTTAATCATTACATGTTTTAAACACCCACACCACAAAACATTTGTGCAACTGTTTTAACATTGCTCCTCATTAAAATAAGACTTCAGTGATTAATTGGCCTCCATGAGAGATGTTTTGAAATAAATTTCCAGAATGATAGAAATACATTAGAAAAAAACTGAAAAAAAGCTAAAAGCTAAAATGAAACCTGAAAATTATGTGATCAACTCCCCACAGACTTAGCTGATTTGTAATCATAATTTCAGTTATTTTACTTTAGTTCTTTTAGATCAGAGACAAAATTTAAGCCAGGACATTGTATAGTATTCGCATGATGCCAGTAGTATCCGGATCAGCTACACCAGCATCGGCAGCGTTCACAGTAAGAGTGATCAGAAGATAAATCGGGCCTGTAGTTTTTACTTTTCTTCCAAGGGTCATCATTTGTTCGCTTTATCACAATCTTGTCTTAAGTCAAAAGTGAGGAAATCTGTAGAAATACACTGGTCACTTATCTTACAGCTGTAAAGACTCAGTTCCCCTTGGCAGTGCCATCTGCTCCTTTCTTCCATCTGGAAAAAAAGAGTCCCGCCCTGGAGCTCCCACTGAGAGAGATCTGCAGGCCTCTCGGGTTCATCTCCATGTCAAAGCCCGCGGAAGCCCTTTTCAGTAACTGTAAATATAACTTCACACCGGCAAAGTCAAGGAGTGTACATCAGAAGATTCTCCCACAGAGCAATGGACATGAGTTATGCATAACAATTAATTTCCAAGCCACTGAAATCCATCTTTCTTGCTTAATAATATTCGTCCAATAAATTAACTCGTTGCCTCAAAAAGCTAGAGGCTAGGAGGCAAAAGTAAACTCGGATATTTAACTCAGTGGTTTAGTTTAATCTTCCAGCACCTGTCTTGCAAGCGCAAGGACCAGGGTTCTATCCCCAGTAACCACATACCATATTGGGCATGGAGACTCACGCCCAGCAGCAACCAGTACCACATACCACAGTGCCGGGCGTGGTGGCTCACGCCTGTAATCCCAGCACTCGGGAGGCAGAGGCAGGAGGATCGCTGTGATGTGAGTTGGAGGCTGAGCTCAGGGCCAGCCTGAACCACAAAAGCGAGACCTTGTCTCAAAAAAAAGAAAAAAGCAGGTCTACTGAAAGACCCTCTGTGGCAGCTCAGAGCCCAGAAGTGGGTAAATTGCAGAACTGCCTTTCAGTACAATGAGTGGACGAGGTGGAGTCTTCAGGAGGGAGCTGAGAACGAGGTGAGGTGCGGCTCACAGGCACTGGACCAGGCACACCTGGGACCGCACAGGTTGGACACAGGGAATACGCATGCGCACAGTGACTTTACAGAGGGGGATGGGATCGGAGAAGGAAGATAATGAGGGATTTTATAAGCCACTTAAACTTGGGTTTTACAGTGTAGGGTAAGCTACCGGTCTTCATTTTTTCCCCTAGACTCTTAAAAATGTTCTGGAGAAAATAAGTATGTCTCACATATTACCAATCTCACTACAACAATTTTTCACCTACGGAAAATATGTTTTGAAGAAATGTAGTTTCTGCTCAACTGAAAAAGCTGACATTCAAGTTAAACACATGAACTATTTAAAATACATTCAATAGAATTTAAATCAATACTTTAATATAATCATTACCCTTTTAAAAAAGATGTACAAATGGCATGTCTTTTAATAGCCAAACATCTTGTTTTCTTTTTTTTTTTTCCATTTTCTTGGCCTTTATTTCCAGCTCCCTTCCCCATAGAACTTTTTGTGATGTATTTTATAAATAAAGCTCTGAATTCTCTGACATACTCTTTTATATTAAATATTTAACACTCTGGTTGAAATTAAGTTACTGAATTTTCTATGACTCCGAGTCAACACTCTGGAAAGCTTCGGGATGGCGGACAGCTGGCCCTTCTTCCAAAGGGGAGACCGTCAGCAATGACCACTGGCCTTAGCTGGGTCAGCAGAGTAAAGAGCACACGCAGAGCGAAGCTGGAAGTTGGAGCTGGGTCCCGCTGAAACCACCCAGCCCACTGGCATATGCAGGAAACCAGTGTGAAGAGGCGGTGGTTGCCAGGGTGAGCTGGGCAGGTCAGCCCGGGGCTCCGAGCGCTGCGGGGGCTGCCGCGGTGCACGCGGGACGTGTGCGTCTCACAGAACCGCACGGCGTGAACAGCCTCCTTCACACACACTGTGAATTCAGTTCCGTCTCTTCCCCTGTCTTGAAGCGTGTGGTCCAGCAGGAGGACTATCAAGTCATTACTATCTAACGGGGGCTTTAGAAATATTATCTCTAACCCCGGAACACCCTTGACAGATGGTTATACTTTTGTCTTTTCTAAGATGAAGAAACTGCGGCTCAAAATTATTAAGCTGCTGTCTGAAGTTATAAAACTAAGAAGCTGTAGAAGTAGGGTTCAACCCCCGCGTCCCTGACCTGACTGTAGCACCGCACAGGGTCTGCCCATCACTCACAGAAGAGCACAGGCAGCCCAGGCCCGGCAAGGAAGTGAGCGGAGCAGACTCCACACGCCAGGCAGACAGAGCTGTGTCCTGCGCTTCTCCAGAGGAAACAACAGAACTACCATAGTGGATGAATGGCATTTAATTAAGGGATGAAATTAAAGCAACATGCCCTATTAAGAATAACTGGAAAATGTGTCTCTTCAGTTTGACTGGAGGGTGAGTAACTGTTCCTCGGAAGACTGAGACTTAGCAAAGGGAGGAGCAGCTGTGGAGCGGCGAACTGGAAGACTGGGCAAGCTTAGTTGTGGACGGACGAGGTGGACTTGAGATACCTGCGTCGGGTGTGAGTGACTGTGGTGTCCGGGACGTGGCCGTGCTAGTCTGACTCGGCACAGTGATGACAAAGCTTTTAGAGCTCTGGACGGTAGCGAACAGCCAGCTGCAGCACGCATGGTGCTGAAGAACGAAGGTCCCATCCACTCCGCGGTCTCCTTGTGTTCGTGCTCAGCACCTCTCCACATCTGTTCTCCACACAGAGGTGTTACTTAAAATTTCATCCAGACACTCACACCTCCTGGTCCAAATCCTGCGTTCCTCCCTGAGTTTACTCAGCATAAAAGCCAAAGCTCCTGCATGGTCCACAAAGCCCAGAGAAACGGCTCCTTCTTGCCACACAGTGCTGAGGAGCACCGCTCTGACCCCGCGGCTGCAGCTCCCCGCGACCGCCCTGGTGCAGCGCCTTTCCCTACAGACAGCAGCGGCACTGTCTCCTTCCAGTCTAAGCTCACGAGGCAGCTTCTCAGCAAAGCTTACCTCTGCCAGACCGTTTAAAACTGCAATCGCCCTTCTTTATCACAAAATTGCTAATGCCAGACTCCTGTGAATAGAAAACAGGTTCGGTAACAGGAGAGAGTTCAAATCCCAGACTTGGCCTTGAACACACAAATGGATAAGGAACACTTGTTGGATAAAGGACTGAAATGGATATTGCTAAACTGCACATAAACACGGGTGGTTCCCCAGGCTATGAGATCTCCCAGGAGCAGCGTGTGTGAGGAGGAGGGACCCGGATCAACATTTTAACAGTAGAGGGAGTAGGAGGAGCTCAGACCAAAACTATCAAGTGATGCGGAGAAGGGTGACAAGAGCGCAGAGGCTGGTGGAAGGAGGACAGCGTGCGCAACAATCCCAGAAGCCACAGAGAGGTCAGGGCCTGGGGACTGAGCGAGAGGGACATAAAGGGCCCCTGAGACACACAACACTCAGGAGCGTCACGTTAAAGCATGCAAGTGTACAATCTGAAGGCATGAGATTCGTGGCGGGCGATGGGTTTTTGCGAACAGGTCATCACGAAAGCAAGCGCCAGTGCCTGACTGTTTCCACCGGAGGTGGGGTTGACCTGGGAGGCAGGACTAAAAGAAAACCACTCCTCCAAGAACTCTGGCCAGTAAGAGTGGAGTTGAAAGCGACAAATCAACAAGGACGACAGTTCTCACGGGTGGGACAGAAGAAAAGCACTGAAGAAGGGTGACCTGGCTTTCTTCTTTTTCAGTTTAGAGCAAGTTTTGTGTGTGCCTCACTTTCTTCGGGAACAAGACACTAGGATTAGTGTTCTCATCAGGGAGAAGCACGCCCTTCATTCCACCTCACTGTAAAGCTTCGCCTACACGGACACACCAGCCTCTGCAGACTCACTTCCAAGCTGAGAGGCACCTGGGTTGGCTGCTTCTTCTTAACCATCATAAAGGCACTGCCATCAGCATGTGCTTCGAGGTTTTGTTGGAACTTATGTTGTCATTACCCCTGGGCAGACGGGGAAGGGTTAAACTGCTATGTAATCTAATCATTTTGCTTCATATTGTACAAAGTTGTCAGACTGCTTTCCCAGTGGCTGCCCCATTTCACACTCCATACAGCAGGGGTATGAAGGCTCTCTTGATCCATATCTTTCACAGCTGGAGTTATCTCTTTTTATGCTGATAATGTTAAATTTTAGTCAGAATCTGCCATTTCTCCAGTGATGATTAACACTGTATATCATTTCATAAGCTTCCTCATGCCTGGACTATCCACTCCAGACTTCCTAAAAACACAATTTCAGAAAAATAGAAGCCCAAATAAAACTTCAAATGTAACTTCAAGGGCTCAAAAAAGTTGTATCTGCTATAGACACAGGCACTCATTTGTCAATGGAACCAAAGAAATACTAAAAAATTAGAAACACTCAGTATGACAGTTAAGATACAGTTTCCATTTTTAAACTAAAGTTGAATTCATATACAGTTTCAATAAAATATTTAGGAAGGAAAAGACTTGGGAGAAAAAAAGCAACTACAGAGAAAATGTGCTCATCTTCTGTTCAGTGTTTTAACTACACATATTGGTATTTTTAGTGTGGTAGTAACTGAACATCACAGTATCAGGAAACTGGAATTGTAATCTCAAAATAGTAATACTTTAATTTAAAAGATCCCTGAAGTCAGAGGTTAAAAAAGCAAAGAGGTAAATAGTCAAAGATTATAAAGCATATTGTTGGCAAACAATGAAAAAAATAAGTCAGAGAAAACTGTTTCAAGTGCGTGGCTGTGCTTTCCCGAAGCCTAGTCATCTGGTTACCAGGAAAACGTTGCAGGGTCAGTCCTCCTGCTGAGATTCTAAAGCCGCCCGCCATCCGTGGGGTGCCCTACAATCGGGTTCAGAGCTTGAACTCTGACAACACTACCAATGAGACCCCGGTGTAACTACTAGAGAATTTTAAATATTTATATGTGTAAAGACTGTTGCATTTTCTTCTGGTAGACCGACAGAGTCTAAAGTGCGCTGGTGAATGTTATCGCTGGGTTTGCTGGTAATCAATACCAATTAAGAGCTACATTTTAAAACGAATATCAGGTGTTACGGGAAAATGCATCTCTCTCAACAGCAGCTATTGAAAAGTTTATCAAAAAGAGTAAATAATGTATCGTAAGTCCCAAGTGAGTGATGAAAGCCACGCTCAGACGACAGGCCCTGTATCAGTGAAAGCAGTGCCCAGACTCATCGGCACCAACAATGTTTGCCTCATTTCCTAAGTGCGCACCGCGGCCCGTTCCCCCGCCTGGCTCGGGACACCCGCGTTTATTGCTTTGTTCTATTAAAAGCTAATTTGACTTACTTATATTCCTGACAAATCCATTTTATAATTTTAATTGGTGCTTCTAATGCTTCTTATGCACTATTCTGTATTTATTTTATACTTTCTTTCAATAAACACTTGCTAAGCACCTGTGACAGGCCTGGTACTACAGACACAGCCCACCCTCTTTTCCACAGTTCAGAGCGCTGAACCTAGGGCCATGACACTGAGCCACACCCCAGTTCCCCCTCTTCCCTCCCCTGAGATGGTCTCACAAAATCACTAAGTTGCCCGATTAGTCTTAAATTCAAGATCCTCCTGCCTCAGCTCTCAAAAGGGACTGGCTGACAACTGGAGCCAACAGTACAATGAATGCATAAATCCTGTCCCGCAGCCACCTGTTTAATTTCTATCTGGATATTTACTAAAAGGAAAAAAGAAAAACATCTTAAGAATATATTCCTTTCCAAATTCAAATCCAAATAATTTAGGTGAAAATGGCTTCTTTTAGAAATGCCAATACAATTATATTCATTTGTATTCACTGCTCCTACGTGTTCTCTGTGTACTCTACAATACATCTGCTCACAATTCACAAATAGCTTCTGAGAAGAAAAGATGTGCACAAAATTAGGATAATTATTTCTTGGGGTGAGGGCAGTACTAGGGACCAAATCCAGGAACGCACTGTCAGTGACATCCGCAGCCTTTTTATTCGTCTTTTATTTTGAAACTATTCTTATTTAATAAGGGAGCGTCTCCCTATGTTGCTCAGGCCGGCCTTAGCCCAGGTGATCCTCCTACCTGGGAACTTCAGAGCAGCTGAGACTACGGTTATACCTCAGTTCATGAACATTTTGTTCCCAAAGAATTTGTTTCCCAAACAAAAGTGCTTGGCAAAATTGTGTTGATGTCTGCACACTCTATAGCGGGTGACAAGCAGGACCGGGGCTCTCTCTTCCACGCAACACAGATGTTGCCATCTTTTCTGACATCACAGAACAAACGAAGTTCATGAACTGAGGTGCTGCTGTACAGGTACACACCACCACGTGTGACTTTATTCTCCTGACAGCTTGTGCCTGACCAAAGTAATTCTGGTACTGTAGCTCAGATGTGCCCTTGAGTCCATCTGCTGACAGGACACAGCACTTTGCAATTTTAACAGCATTCACTGACTGGACTGTGACACCATACAGTAGGGATATGAGCTTGGAAGAGAAGCAAGGCTGGTTTGGTGAGACTGTCTGAGCCTGAGAGTCCTTGCATGACGATGCAGCAGTCAGACGCACTTAGCAGGTGCAGTTGGTGCTCCTCATGTACAAGGAAGGTATACTGAGCAGAGAATGAAGTCAGGAGACTTCATGGTGAAAGCTTCTGCCTTCCCACTGTCAATATCACTTTAGGCTCTTAACTTTTAACAGCTGACTCTCCTCCACAACCAAGCAACCTCAGTTAACTGAGAAACGTGAAAGTAACCAAGGACTGGTAACCTCATCAGTCAAGCGAAATCTGCCTCACTGTGGCGTGGGGCTCAGTCCTCAGCAAACTGCACTGTGGTTACCTCACGGTGGTCAGACAGATGCTGACTACTTGGAGGAACTTCAAAGCTTCACCCTCCACAGGATATAAACTGACCACACTCCTTTATTCAGCTACTCACAAGTTCATCAAAACGGCATGCAGTATTAATACACCATCACCAATTTTTCTTACAAAGAATTTCAAGGCACAGTCCACTGGTCATGGAATTCCCAGCATGTGAAATGAACTACTCCCACTCAAGCCTTTCTTAATGTTTTATCTGATGGACTCAGACTGAATGAGCTCTGACTAGCACAGTCTCTGAGGACCTTTCTGTAACTTTATAAAAATCCAGAGCACTCTGGGGCCAGTGTGAGATACCTGTCTTCATGCAGAGACCTCCAGTGGAATGGGGAGCTATTTATCTCTATTTGCGTACTCACCTGATTTGCAATGCTAAACAATCAATGAATAATGAACAGTTAGCAACATTCCACAGAAGGAAGACAGGAGACAGCAGCGTAGTGCAGGTGTAAACTTGTGCACATGCACTGCCAGTCCCTAGCCCTGATGCCCATTCACATCTCCTTGCTAAATAAACAGAGTAAGAAATACTTGAAAACGTGAAAGGAGTAGTACAGGGTAGAGTCCAAACAAGAAAAGTCCATCAATGAAAAAGCAGACTGCTTAAGACTTGCTGACTCCAGTGACGAGGATACAGACTCACTCAACCACTCATTCCTTCAGTAGCGCTGAAAACCATACCAGAGCCCTGTCACATACAAAAATAAATAGGACACAACTCCTACCTCCAACTGCAAGCACATGGTGAAAATTCATGACGGATGGCAAAGAAAGCAATGCAGAGCTATGAAGAACTGACAAATCTGTATGTACAGTAAGTAATTGGGAAGAAAGTTCTACTTAGGAGTTTCAGAATGAAGTCTGCAGGATAAGTAGAAATTAGTACAGCAGAAGAGGCAGAAGGGATCTATTCAGACAAGTGGTACAGATGTGAGAGACTGCGGAGGCCGAGAAAAGAACAGCCTCCTCCGCAGACGGACAAACAGCAGCGTGCAAACCACGCAAGACCCAGGAAGGGCAGGCAGGAAAGGCAGGCAGGCTTCCCGGTGCGAGGGACTGTCTGCTGACGAGGTGTCTTCCTGCAGACCACTGAGCAGTTACAGGAAGCAGAGGGACACGCTGAGAGCTGTGGTGCGACCCAAAGGATGAACGGACAGGGCAGTGAAGGAGCCATGTAGGAGACAAGGCGTGAATGAATGGTAACGATAATGAAAGGTGAGTGTTTGAAGTATTAATAATATCTGGCTCATAGGATGGACACATCAACTTAATAGAAGCAATTCCATGGTAGTCAATGAGCCAATGGCCAATCAGAAATAAACAACTGAAACTTTGGGAGAAAACTAATGAGTATAGATTTAATTCCTGCTCAAAGGAAAGGATCAATTTCAATTCTTACAATAATAAGTAACAGTAAACTGCTACATGTATTTTACAGTACAATGAAGATACTAAAAGTAGGAAATGAAATGATCTAAAAATACAGTATCAAAATCTGACATTCCCATTATCTATTAGCTCCTGATATTTTTGTTAACTCATAATCCAGTTCCAATTATTTTATATGCATTATATATTGCTTTTATAGGTTTACTATTTACTTGTGTTGGAAAAACATTTAATAGTTTACAATTTTCATTGTTTAAAAGACAGTTTAAAAATCTCAAAAACAAGATTGCAATTTTATAAAACCAAATCTGCCAATTTCACTGGAGAAAATCACCTGAGGGTGAATTGCTGGGACAAAACTATGGCGCTGACACTCAGAGCTTAGCTTCTATACTTAGTGAACTGGATATGCTGCCTCCAACTTTGCCAAGATTGAATTTGCACTGTCAGTGGCCAGGCTGATGCCAAAAGACTCGGCACACACTTAAGTACATCAATCACACGGAATGGTGATGACTTCTCCTGGCATTTTCCACCATTTTGAATCACCTTTGTCTTTGAAAAGGACTTCGTGGGGCCTAGGCCCCGACGGTCAGGGAAAGACACTCCAGAGAGTTGACGGTTTTGGGTCTTTGTTTTTCACAAGCTGCCACAAGGCTGTCTCACAAACACCATCTGAGTCGTATTGTTGTGGAAAGCTCTGAGCAGGTCCAGCCCACGCAGACCGAACATCTCCAGCAGTCGTAGGGCTTCCAAAGCACACGTGGCTCACACATGGGATGGCCGCGGCCAGCTCGGCTGCGCAGCCCAGAGGAAGGCGAGCCGGCACCTTCACACTCCTCCCCCGGCAAAGTCTGCATTGTTCATATTCATGATGTTCAACCATATGGCTCTCGACATTTTAAAAGATTAATTTTAAGAATCGCTGGGGCAGTCTGTCAATACCTATGCAGTGTTTGATTTTACGAAGAAATGTAATTTCTCCTTCTTAAGGTTATTTTTCCTCTTCTTACAAAACACAAGGTTTCAATAGCTGGCCAGTTAAAACTATCGCCATTCATAAATTCTGCATGTCCAAGAACTTGATACAACTTAAAACATGAACCTCCTACAATCATAAAGGTGGCTTTGCCAAGAGGAAAGAAAAACACCAAATTTATTTCTGCTAAATACTCTAAGCAGTTGTTTGACTAGCACTGGATGTTTGAATAGCAAAATTTGAGTTTTTAACATAAAAGCTCTATATCAATATCCTATTAACTTTTGAATTAGTCTATGTTACTAGATACAAAGAAATATAGAAGATTTTGTTTTGTAAAGAGCTCAACTATCTCTTCCCACCCAATTTTTAAGATGTGTTTGAAGACTTCTCCCAGTAAGTACTGGGATCTAAATACTGTCTTTCTAAATCGAATGATCTTTGGATCATGCTGAATGTGATATTATATAATTCCCAAAGCCAATTCAAAAATTAGACTAAAACCCAATTCACTCAGCAGACTACACATTTTTGAAACCTTTAGCTACCCCTTTAGCCATCTCACTATTCAGAAGATACGACACCATTAGAAAGATCAAACTATCCACGTGAGGACAACAGACAGACTAAAGCAAAAAGTCACACCCAAGCCAGGCATGGCGGCACGTGGGAGGCTGACACAGGAGCATCATGAGCTAGAGCCAGCCTGGGCTAACTAAAGACACCCCATCTGAGAAAACTTCCAAACATGTGCCTGGACAGCTCTTGGCTTCTCTTTGCTCCTCCTCCAGAGAGCATCTGACTGCAAATCCATGAGCTGCCCTCAGCCAGAAACCCCTCATTGAGCCCTGCCCCAAATCCTAATGCAGAAATGGTGAAGTTCATACAATTGTTCTTGTATTCTGAAGCCACTATATTGATGGTTAATTGTTAATAAGCAACAATGGGCACCTGGAAAATATTTTGACAGCAAAAATGAGGTACTATTGTTAGAAGGTACTCGAAGCACGGGCACCTGGCAGCAGACAGAAGGCGGAAGGGCCTGAGATCCGGCCGACCTAAAAGGGTAAGGCGAGGCTGGGAAGCCCTTTAATGCTTCAGAAGAGAAAAAGGGTCCTTGTGACGCACTATGACAGCTAACAGGCCTTGGAGAAATGAGGAGGGCTGAGGGCCTGACTTTCTATGCTGAACAACAGGACTATCTTAAGGTGTTACCCCAGGAGCCTCCAAGGAATCCCAGTAACAAGTCCTGCTTTTGCTGAAGGGGGAGATTATGAATTGATACCTAAGAAATCCTCCAAGAGGATTGTACCAGCTGGAGCAGAAAGGAAAAAATGATCATACCAAACAAAACGGAGCCTTCAGATTCCCAAACTTTCATGGACAGGAAGAAGAGCGAAAAACTTGTCAGCTATAAATAAAGACTGTGTTTTTTTGGAAAAAGAATGATTCAGAGGGCGGAAACTTGAGCCCTGTGGAAGCCGGAGCGGTGAGTCATAGAGAACAATTCCCAGGGAAGGGACCAAGCTCTCGGGAAGCAAGGCGGCCCGAGCATCTTTAAGAAACTAGTGTAGCACACAGAGCCTCTTACCTTCTCCTGTCGAAAGAGTCGCAGAATTCTCCCATGTTTCTCCAGCCACTGAATGTGTGAAAGGCAGGTAGTTTGTCTCTTTGGTTCAGAAGGACTCAAAGTTTTCGATATTCCGCAGTTTCATGCCTTGCTGGCACTAGACATGATTTTGAAGACAAGAACTTGGACGCTGGGCCCATGAGGCAGTGGGATGAGACGCCAGGGCTCTGCTGCAGCCATGCAGGGAATGTGACACAGGTGAGTACTGCAGTGGCCACAGCTACACAACCGCCTGGAGAAGACGATGCTCTCCGTAGACGACCACACCACCTCCATCCTACCCTGCCTTACGTGGAACTGACACTCAGGCTCCATTCCCTCCCAGGAATATCTGATCCCAGACTAAAGGATGCAGTTTGATTTCAGAAACTACTTCCCGAAGAAGTTAATGCAACGATCACTTCAGTGACTAGGAGCCTGTGATGTTCATCAGAGTCTCGGAGATGCCCAATCAGCAGCTAACTGCTCTGTGCCCCCATGCCACGTGCAAGCCCGGACCACCTGTGCAAAGAGGCCTCATGGATAGGCCAGAGGTGGTATGAGAAAAAATGGTGTCAGCTGGCTCCCCATGCATCTGCTCCCTGCTTCAGTCCCACTCCGTGTGACCAGACAGGCAAGGAGACGCAGCTGGAAGCGAACAGCAGCTCTACATGAAGCCCGGGCCACAGAAACTCTGAGGCATCAGGAAACAGTTCTCGTGGTTTTAAGCCACTATGAATAGGAATGACCTCTCATGCACTATAATTAATAGATATTAAAAATGCCACATTATGTCCTTTTTGTTAGGTATGTGAACTGTTACAGCAATAACTAAACATAAGGAAAGAGATTCTGATAAGGTTTAAAAAGAAAAGCAAAATATTTTCTTTTAATGACATGACCTTTAATCTTTAAGTAAAATTACTGAAGAAAACAAAAAGTCAGGTATCATAATGTTAAAGAAAATGTGTTCAGATTTGTCCACTAAATTACCAAGTCTCCAAGCAAGGACCTGACTGGAAACCCTCCGGAGGTCCCCAGGCAGGGCCGTGTCTGTACTGTGCCCTCCATGTTGGCACTCTAGAAGTCCCTGCAGGCTGGTGAGAGCTGAGTCTACTAACTCTATTTCAGCAAAAATGTGATTTTTAATCCTAAAGTGAAAGTCATGTCACCATGATACATGCACATACACCCACATTCACAGCAGCAAAATTCGTAACAGCTAAATCTTGAAGCAGCCTATACGTTAACAGATGAATGGACAAAGAAAATGAGGTATTTGATACATGGTGGAATACTACACTGCCGTAAAGAAGGATGAGCTTCTCTCCATAGGCAAATGGATGCAGCCTGAGACCATGATGTTAAATAAGTCAGACACGCGCGTAACTATCGTGTGGTTTCTTGTGTACAAGGACCCAACGTCTAAATAAGGAGCAAAATAAGAGCTAGATCGTAGGAAACAGGAAGACAGGTCTTTCTCAAGTGGGACGTGGAGTAAGAGCTGGAGGAGGGGGAGGAGGGAGTGAAGGGGGGGAAGACGCTCTGTGCCCACCAATCATGTGAACATCATGTGCCACACCAGTACCAAGCAGGAGATTTTTTTAAAGTGTCTCATTTTGAGTTTTAAAGGCTTTTAACAGGCTACAAGTTTACTGAGAATATTATTCCACACTAAAATAAAGGCCTTCAGGTCTTCGTCTGGTGCTGAGGAGTAAACCAGGACCCTCGCTCCCATCTTTACCACCAACTCTTTTATATTTTATTTGGACACAGGATCTCTGTGCTGCTGAGTTGCCCAGGCTAGGCTGGCACTTGGGATCCTCCTGCCTCAGCTTCCCAGAATGCTCGATTACAGGCCTGTGTCTCCCCACCTGGCTGGAATTCAGGCTCTGAAGTGACTGAACAATCTATTTAGTAGCCTAGCAACTACTGGCCCCTGAGAAGTCTTCTCAGTCACCCGTGGGATATGGCGGACTCACCATGTCGCACGACAAACTTTCTGCCCAGACAGAACAGCCACATAGCCCCAAGAAGATAACAGCAAGAGCTGTAAAGAGCAGACAATACAAACAGAACCGCAGAGGCCTCATTCCCGGAGCGTACCCAGCCAGGGTCTCAGCACATAATGCTAACAGTGGTAAAACTCGCATCCAGATCTCCAGTACGGTCAGCTCAACACAGAACCAACATAAAGTCCTAGAAAGGCTAGGTAAGGAATACAAGAAAATATCCCTTAACCCTTACACTTTTATTCCCCTGTAAAGTTACTTGAATATAACACAAATATTTTTCCATGAATTCCCATCTTCTACACAAATCTATAAACACAGTTCAGACGCTGGTTTTCCTGTCCCTCTCACCACCACCACCAGGGACAAACGCATCCCTCACTCTGTCAGGGCCACATTCCCCACGGCCCTGCACCCCCCCCGAGACTGCGCGGACCTGCTCCTAACGCGCCCCACACCGGCTCTCGGGGAAAGCCGCCGCGTTCATGAACACGTTCCGGTATAAACCTACTGTTTCAGACACTCGCAACAATCTACAGTTAGGCATCAGTATTCAGGTTTTCAAATTTAATGTGCACGTTAACTAGTAAAAGGCAACATTTTTTCAGGCATAGAAGTTGTCACAAATTCTGAGTGCACAATTCTGGTTGTAAACTCAAGTGGATGACAATGAAATCAATTTCTGCATAAAGTCAACACTGGACATAACCACTGAATTTGATGAGGTTTTCATCCAACTCAGTTTGCAACTAGAATCGTGGCACCAAGTTCTTGAACCAAGGTCCCACTGTACTTCAACAGAGTTCATTGCTTAAAGAATATCCACTATATAAGGGGCTCCTGTTTGGACAAAAACATTGTAAGCAATCTCCAAATTTGTTTTTCTTCACTGTATATTTTTTAGACTTTGCAAGGCAGACATATGTCTATTTTTCCTGTAGCAAAAACTATAGACAATGTTTTTTTGAGTAAAGTTCTAGATTTTTTAAATGAAGCATCATCATTCATTGCAATTACTCCTGATGCTATTTTTGTTTTTATTATTGTATTTTTTATTCTCTCGATACTCTGAAAAGGTAATTCAGCCTACACACTTAAATACCATTTTAAAATCTAACCATTTATAAGCTCATTACAAGAGAATTCTCACTTTTACTCAGGTAGGTTAAAGCTAATTTTAGCTTCAACATGTGTTCTCAACTAATGTATTCCCACAGCAACAAAATTACCAGGGCTGTAAATCAGAAACAACACGGTATTAGTTATGCAACAAGGCTGCGGGACAGCCACTTCACACATGGCGCGAAAGACACAGCAAGATGGCGATGGATCACCTTCCACTCCACTCACAAGTCAGCATTTCACGCAAAGCGCGCACAGCCCAGGCCGTGTGGCGAGTCGGGGCCCTTCCTGCCACCGTGTGGTCACACGTCCCTTCCGGAGGCGCTCTGCCCGCAAGGCTTTCCCTCCATGCCCAGGTCCAGTGTTTCTGTGGCTTCCGGTTCCACAGACACTCGCTCCACACCACAGCCGTGCACCCGGGCCGAGCTGCTGAGTGTGTGCCTTCACACGCATTTCTCTTATCAGTCCCTGAGGACGTCTCAGCACGAGCGCACGCACACACAATTTACTCTTTCAGGCCAAACCAAAATATAATTTTTCTGAAACACATCCCACCAGGAAGGATACTTCTTTAGTATAGCGCCAGATAAATTTAGAAGAAAAAGTCAGTTTAACAAAACTGGACCAGCTTAAACCCAAATTACTCGAAGTTTTCCAATTTCTTTGTGTCTTAAACCAAGAGAAATTTAGACTGGGCGGGGTGGGGAGAGCTTGTAATTTTGTAAATTAGTCTTAAAATATCTTTATTGAGGCCAGAAAATAAATGGATTTACATGGACTTTCTGAATATCTAGGTCTCTGATACCTCCTACTTCCCAGACATGGGGGGTGGGGCTCAACTCAAACTTCTACACTTCCGAGAATTACCACCAAAAGAAGTAACTTCGGTGCTGTTCCTGCTATGAGCCAGGCTGTGACATGTCAGCGCCCCTAACCCGCACGGGTGCGCTGAGCAAGGAGGCCCAGTGGATTCTCACTTACAGGTGAGGAACCCAGAGTCACAGGCGTTTGACTGGACTGCGGTGTGAAGCGCTCCGACACGTGTCAGACGTCTGAGTCCACAAGCAGAGCCCCTATTTACTCCAGTCCCATCTAATAAAAAGTAGACAAAGCAAGCTTCAGCGGCGGCCAGCCTTGGGAAAGGAGATACAGCCTCATGTGAATGTGTCTCCCCACTGCACAGAGCACATTCCCAGCTTCTCCTGATTGGAGCGCTACACAGGGGTCAGCCGCATGGGAAGGACTGATGGGGGTGTCACAGATCCAAAAGAGGAGACCTCTCTGGGCAGGCAGAGAAAGCTAATCAAAGTGACCGGTTAACAGGCAACACTGTATTTCAAGAGAATATTAATAACTGCGAGAAGGTAACATTCATGTGGAGAAAGTACATTAATATTTGAAATATTAGGATGCTTAACATGTCCCCACTGGCTTAAACTACCACTGTCCCATCAGGAAACCTGGGCCATGCATGGACAAACGGATCTGAATATTGTTATCAGTTTTTTTTTTTAACAAAATGAATGCAAAGCCATCTGATCAAACAGTCACGCACGTACCACCCCTGCGGTAAGCTGCCTGTGGAGAATTACGAATCACAGCCCGTCGGGAACGCGTGAGGGGAGTCACTTGGGCCACAGCTGACATCTGGCTGTTACTAAGCTGCACGCTACAGACGATTCTGAGAAACTCGGGGCTTGTGCGCTGTGCAGGTGCTGCAGTCAGGCTCGCAGGGGGAAACAAGCAAGGCAGCAGGACAGAACTTCTCAGAGAAGGCAGGGGCGGCCGCCACGGGCTCTGGGTTTGATGCCCAGCACCAAGAAAGAAAACGTTCATGGGAAAAATTAAGCAGGCAGAGGCGAGGGATCTCCAGAATAGAGCAGGTGACCACAATGAGCACCCAGGCTGGAATGCACCGGCACCTCGGAGATAGACTTCCACGGCTAGACACAGCACAACACTTCTGACGAGTGTCCACGTGAAGGCTCAGGATAGTTAGTTCAGCCCGACACACCGCTGCAGGGGCAGCTGCCCGCCTGCTGGGAGACGCAGAGCTCCTCCACCGCAAGGTCCCCAAAGCCGGGAGTCCGGGCGGCCACAGCATGACTGAGGAGCCAGGCCCGGCTGCTCCCACCTGATCAGATTGAGGAAAGAGTCCTTCTGCATTATCAAGCACTCTGCAGGCTCGCTGTTGCTCAGTACTGCATACGGCAGGCTTGACACAAAAGACAAAAGCTTCTGTCCCCAGTAAATCAATCCAGTCATTCCACAGCCAAGCACTGACTGAGCGCTGTGTGCCCGGAACAGAGCTCACACTGGGTGGGCACAAGGGCTGCAGGTCTGGTCTAGGTGAGGCAGCTGTGGGCCAGAAAGGCATTAACTAACTACTGAGACACAACAAGGACGCGTGCCAACCGGCCAGAGAGAGAGCATGAGAAGTAGGCACAGTGACGGCGGGAATCCAGTGAAGTCACAGGCATGTGTGAGGCTCACGGTGACCCAGTGGGCACAGCGAAGGGGGCAGGAGGGAGCAAGGACACCACACAGCGAGCAGCAGCGGTGTCTGATACAGAAAGGGTTGAGAGGACACGGTGTGACAGCAGAAGAGGGAGGGGGGAAGGAGCACAGGAACAGTGACTCCTGCGTGAGGACCAGACGGCCCCAGCGCACCTCACTCCAAGACTGAAATGGAGCCCCAAGGGCCACAGGGCCACCTCCCAGAAGGCTGAGCGACATGCCAGCAGAGGGTGATTTAACCCCGAGCTCGCATGCAGGACGCAGAGTGCTGCAGGTTGTCTTCAGCAATGCAGATCAGGGAAGACCTTAATTCCATGAATCGTCCAGAAGCAGGTGGGAAGCACACCACACTGGTGAGGCTGGCACCGTGGGCAGGCAGAGCCGCTCCTGCTTCACGAGGGCACTCCAAACGTGGGCTTGTCGTGGAGTTCTGAGCCAACACTGGCACTGTAAAAGTGTGTTAACTAAGCTGTGGGGATAGGAGAGAACACCGGCATGGACAAGTACAACAGGACACGGAGAAGCACACGAGGCAGCCTACAACCTGGCATGGGAGGGAACCGGAATTCTCTGCCGCTTTTGTTCACAGGGGTGACCTGTTTAAGCAGGTCTACCACACTATGGCGTGTCCAACAGGAGGAGCAAGCGGTAACATTGTAAGTGATGCCTGAAAGCTTCTCACTCACTAATTAGGTGACTCGAGTAGCTTAGACTTAAGACGAACATCACTAGCTTGGAAGAGACCAACAAGAATACAGAAACCAAGAGTTCAATAGGTGTTTTCAAAGTAAAAAAACAAAGCCAGTTAAGAGACTGGTTCAAGGTTCAACAAAATTCTTCAGTCTAGTGAGCATGGTGCTCATGCCTGTCATCCCAGCCATGCAGGAGGCTGAGGCAGGAGGACTGAGGCTCTTCTGGACAGCAGAGTGAGACTCCATCTCAAATATTTGAAAAGCATACATTTTGTATAAAGGGCCAAATCCTAAGTGTTTTGGGTTCTGCAGGCCACATGGTGTCTGAGAGTCCCCAACTGTAGCAGCCAAGATGCACCCACTGCCACCACACACAGCACATCAACAACTGAGTTGCCACATTCTAGTTTGAAAATGCATGAATGTATTATATATGCAAATACATGTATCAAAAACATGTTCTCTAATACATTAATATAAATAACTGGTATATAAATATATTAAACAACAGTACACAGACACTGAATATATAACAAATTAGAGAGAAACGAAGCGGGCAGAAGGCCCAAGGGTGTCAGCTGCAGGACTGGATAGATCCGGGAAGAGGCTGGCTGTGTTTCTCGTGCTGCTACGCCCAGCCCTGAGCGACTGACGAGCAGGGACAGCGCAGGACACAGGCTCCTCCCCTTTCACTCGGGTAACGCAGCAGCAGCCGCAGGCCTGGGAGGCAGCTTGCTGCCGTGAGACTCGGGCTCCTTTTGTACTTTAATGTCACCATATTTTCGTGGGACTTGCAGCTCGGGGTACGAAGCACTGACTTGAGTTCTAGCCACAGTATGGGCATCCAAGGAGCGAGCAATCGAGAGAGAACAGGGACAGAGGCAAAGACAGAGACACAGAGGCAGAGACAGAGACAAAGCGGGCAGGCAGGCAATGCCCTTCATTTTAAGGACAATTTTGCAACTCATAAAACCCTTCTCCTTGGCCCTATCATACCCCATAAAAGCCAAAAAGAATGACTCTTGTTTCAAAGTGAAGGACTCAACAGCATAAGTTATCACTCATTCTCCCCAAACCAAAAACATTCTTGTACACCTCTTAATTGTTGGCCTGTATAAAATTTCTTATTGGCTGACAGGTACTCCATAAACTGTTTTCCTTCTGTCTGTAGTAATAAAACTATACAACACTATAAACATTTTCCATGTTTAACTCCAAGATATTTGGTTTGCTGGCTAGAAACAGTAGAGCTTTTGTTTTTAAAATTAAAGCAGACCCTAAAACTTAGTTTGCCTCAGAACGCCAAATATTTTTCTCTTCTGTTATGTTCTAACCTGACTATCACCTACTCCAAAAACATACGGGTGAACCAGAAACTGACCACATCTCTCCAGGACCCCTAGCTCGTCCCCTGCCATTGCAAACAGGAAACAATCTGCAAAGATGGAGACTTCTAAGAGTTCGTGCGCAGGCGCCCTCCGCTGCGGAAGGACCCTCACGGCAACGAGAGCACCGGTAAAACAGCGACCATGAGATGGTTCGCTTACTACTTGTAAATACAGATGGGGTATCTCCTTTCACTGGTTACGACTTTCCATTAGAGATGACCTATGACTAAAACACAAAACTTGGCTAAATTTCTGGCCCTTCATAGTTGTAAAAGAAAACAAAAACTTAGCACCCCAAATAGATCTCATGAGATAAAAGGGATTGGTAGTTCTTACCTTCCTGGGATAACTCAACGTATTTTGACAATAACTTTCACCTTAAACAATGACTCAAAGCCAGACTTCTAGTTTGATGCTGAAAACATGCAGGCAATTCAATTACCACTTAAATCTTTGAAAATTAACTGTCAAATTATTTCTGACTTTGACCTTTTAATTTTTGCTTTTAAAGAGAGCTCAAAAATAATAAATAATGCACAAAACTTTCCAAGTTGTGACTACAGTTAAACTCTCTACCCTAGATTTTATATTAGATATCTCTCAACCCACATAATATTTTTATTACCTGACATTTTAATCAAAGATCAAAAACTACTGGCCAAGGCATTTCCAAAGTTCTGTGAAGTAAATTAACTTTATGAAAAGGAACCCAGCTACATATTTTGTAATGAAATTTTATATTACATTTCAAGAAAGAATGCTGTCCTTATAAAGATAGCCAGTGTGTCTCAGACAATAATAATGGTAAAAATATTTAAAAGAAATGTGAGAAGTAAGAAATATCTTAATAACCCAAAGCAACATTCAGTGTTGGGAGATTCCATAAAACGCTGACTCTCCCGGGGGTCAGACAAGTCCAGGCTAACAGGGTTTGGTGGGCACCTGGACCTTGCAGGGCGGCCACAGGGCAGGTATCAGGGTGCCCCACCTGTTCCAGCACTGCCAGGGGCTCATGAATTCATTCCAAATGCTTTGAAAGGTATGTTAATTCCATGAGCAAGGCGTGTATGTGTGCTTACGTTGCAGAAATTACACCAAAATGTTCAGGGCGGAAAATGCTTAAGATCCCCTGATTCTTTCTGTCTGTCACCAGTTCCATCATCTTTTTCGGGGGAAGGGACTTAAAGGGAATTGAACTCAAGACTTTGCGCTTACCAGGCAGGTGTAGTGCCACTGAGCTATATCTCTAGCCCCAGATCAATCATCTTTAATTGATGCTCTCCATCCCTAGGAGGCTCCAGGTAAAACTTGGCCTGGACTTCACACAGTTCTAACACACACACACACACACACACACACACACACACACCTCTCACTCATGCTATGGCCTAGAGCCGCGCGTGACTCTCAAATGTGAGGCTTCCTACCAGCATGGCTGCTTTCCCACGTGCACTCAACCACACTGCTCGTGCCAAGCGTCAGGTCTTAAACACAATTCATAACTCCTGGCTCTCACTGTTTCGCGTCAGTTCGCACACCCCTCGTCAACCAGTCAAAACTCTAACATCTAACAACTCTGAACTTCGCCCACCCCAGCCCCAGCCAAGTCCTTGCCTCAGGACAGCAACGTGCTGACCCACACCACTTGTTCTGGCACCAGCCACGAGCGGAGCATCCTTCCCATACACAGCAGATAGTTTGGAGAAGTAGCAGACACTGCACTCACTGTCACCGGCTCAGCCATGCACCCCCAAATTCCTACGCTAAAGCCCTTGAGACCTCAGCAGCAGGCAGGGCGTGCAAAGGGGCTCTGAAGGGGAAATGGAGATACAACAAGGCTCTCGGGGGTGGGGGGGCTCGGCCTCCAGGACTGGGGTCCCGAGAAGACCCCAGGAAGGACCTACAGCCCTGTGGAAGGCAGGTTTATGATCTGATAGGGACGGGGAGACTGCTCAAGGTCTCCCAGGCTCAGATACACACTGTAACCGGGGCTATGTGCCCCCGAGGTCCTGGCATTTACCGCCACGTTGCACTGACTGTGACAAATGACCCATAGAGAACATCATTCCCACTGGTACCCCTTTCACTAGATACACAGAGGCTGAGAACTGAGAATTTATTTTCCCTTTTTTGGAGGCGAAGGCAACAATAGAGGCCAAACCCAGGGAGTGTACTCTACCACTGAACTACATCCTCAACCTTTTTATTTTTAAGACAGGATTCTGCTGAAATGCCTGGTCTGACCTCAAACTTGAAATGTTCCTGCCCCAGTCAGTCAAGTAGTGTGCACGATCACATTTTTATTTTTCCTTTTATGTTTTTCTGGTACTGGGAATTAAACTCAGGACCTTGCTCTCTCAAGGCAAGCAAGGCACTACAGAGTTATATTTCAGGCCCTTCATTTTATATATGCCTAAGCATGTGTGTAACAACGACACGCACAGTTTAACAGTGGCCGCTGACAGTGGGCTGCAGAATGCTCAGAGAAGGTAGCCTGGCACACACATCTGTCTTGCTTCCATCCATCCTCCCTTCTTAATTCATATCAAATGTAAGTGATATCCCACAGTAGCCAGAACCTAATAAAAAACTGAGCCCTCATGGACAAAACCTGCTTTTCACATTCCAGTACCTTTTAAAAAAAGATCAAGTCAGTAACATTTATCACCATCATAGCAAAATCAGAATGTGTCTTCCATCTTAGAGTTCGTGAAACTCCAATTTACTGAAATTGTTGCCTTACAGAGATTTTAATAAAAAGAGCATCATTTCATCTATGAAGCATCTCTACAGTAAGCGAAAGGAACATAGAAGGTAAAGAAAAATGCTTCCAATCTAAATCACAGTGCAGATACTGAGGGAGAAAAAGATGAAAGGAAGGAGCAAACTTGATGGGGGTAAGTCCCAGAGCTCAGTTTTAACATCCAAATCCTTGTAAGGAAAAAGACAAAAGGAAGTGCACAAAGAATTCTCACACACATTCTTCCCCACCTCCCAACAGGCGGCCGACGCCATGAACAGAGCAGGTTCATGAGTGAAGCCGGTCTCCCGCGTCCTGGTTCCACCTCACACACACCACAGAAGGCAGCGCGAGGTGTGGCATCGGGCTCCACAGCGAGCTCAAACACAGGCCTGTTAACACGGATCCACAGCAAGATCCGTGCGTGAGAAGGAAAACTGAATGGCAGCAGCCACCGCTTGCCCCACTGATCACCTGCTCCATTAGCAAATGAGTGAGCCAATAGCAATCACTGATGGCTGTTTTTGTCAACATGGTAATTACAATGTAAAGCTATCAACGTTAACCACCATACATCTGGTGTTCATATCATTTCAGAGTTTCTGATGTTCTATTAGAAGCAGTTTTCTTTGAAGCAACAAGGACACAGTCTATCTCATCAGAGAAAAAGTAGTTAAAAACAAACCAAGTTGAAATGGAGACAGCCTCTTTGAAGAATGAAAAATAATAAATTTAAAGTATCTTGTCTTTAGACAACACAATAAGAAACAAAGTATATTTCTAACCACAGGGCTGCCAAAAAAACTGCTCAAATGCTGAGCATGGTGGATCACGCCTGTAATCCCAGCACTCGGGAGGCAGAGGCAGAAGGACTGTTGTGAGTTCAAGGCTGAGCTCAGGGCCAGCCTGAACTACAAAAGTGAGATTCGGTCTCAAAAAAAAAAAAAAAAAACCCCACAAAAAGCAAAACTGCTGATAGGATGTACAAATGGTCCATGGTGTGTGCAGCATATAAAGCTAGACAAGGTCACACTATTCAATAGTTAGAAAACAAGCTGATCTGGAGCTGGCACCGCCACAGACAGAAAGGGACAAATGCACACTTCTCTGTCCTGCTTCTCCCTGGAAATGATTTGACCAGTTGCTTTTAATCATCCAAATAATAAATCACATGTGTTGACCTGAATTATAAAAAAGAAGATTGAAATAAGCTACTCCACATTCCAAACCATGAAAGCCTTTTATCTTTTCATGTGTTATTGTTGATAATCATATTATGTCTTTTATTTGAAAAGGAAGATATGAACCTTAAACTGCCTGAAAATTATACTTTTATTAAAAAATTACAAGGCACAACTTGTTAAAATAACAACATAATTTTCAAAATGTCACATCTCGGAAATTGTGAACTTAATAAAATCTGTACAGACTCTCAACTAAATAAAATCTACTAGCGATGTCAGATTCCTCATTTCTAAGGCAGGCATAATCTGGGAGAACTGAATTGCTAATACACACGAAGCACAGTGCCCAGCGTGTGCCCGGTGAACCGCACATAGCTAGCCGGAGCACAGAGACAGCCCTGCAAGCCCCGACACAGGCTGCAGGACCTGGGGCCGGGCCTCTCCCCCGTCCATGGCCAGCGCAGTTCAGCCCGCACTTTTCCTGACACGACTGTCCTCATCCTGCTGATTTGGGTATACAGCCTAGAATTTAACTGTGCTTTCAACCATCCTCTGTTCTATATGCTGATCTTAACCAAACAAACAGATTCGAAAATCTTGCAAAGACGAGATTGTGTTCTCTGAGTCTTTTCCAGGTCTCAAGCCCTGAAAACTGCTGGTCCCTCCAGAGAAACCAGAAATCTTCAACCAACACTAGTCCCAGACAGGGCAGAAGGTGCTGAAATTCAAGACCACCTACGGTGCAGATTGCGATCCTGAGCTTCTGCTCCACTTTGGAGAAAGACAAACACATATACTACACAGCAGCATAAGTTCAAATCTAAATCACATTGTTATCACTCTCTCAGTGTACCTGAGAGACAACTGAAAAATAGTAAGATTATGAAGGACCTAATGGGAAAGACCGTGAACATGAAGGATCAATCTTATAACAGGAAGAATTGCTGGGCCAAGAGCAGTCCCGATACCAAATTTAGTACCAGAAGAAAAACACATCATAATCACTGGGTGTTCAGTATGGGTCAAGACTGCGAAGTGCTTTATAAATCTTAACATACTTGATCTTCAAAACTTTCCTTTGAGATGGGCACTGCTGTTTCTACCTTTTTTTTTTTTTTGAGACAGGGTGTCTCTTTGTAGTTCTGACTGGCCCTGAGCTCACTATGTAGGCCAGGTGAGCCTTGAACACACAGCGATCCTCCTGCTTCTGCCTCCCGAGTGCTGGGATTACAGGCGTGAGCCACCATAACCATCCTGTTTCTACTTTAAAGACAAGGAAAGTGAGGCAGAGAAAGGCTGAGTAACTGCCCCTAAATCCTACAGCTCGGAGGTCCACAGCCTGGGTTAAATCCCAGCAACATGCCCTCTCAAGTCCATATTATTTCCCACCATGTTAACCGCTTTCGCTATGGGCCCATGTAATTCTCTAACGATCCTGTGACGGCGTCGTAGACACCCACGTGAACAGGGGCCCCGGCTGCAGGCACAGCCAGCTGGACTGGGTGTCTGTAACGACCTGCACTGTCCAGCCAGAAGATTTAGCCATTTATTGAAAGCTTCAGAGTTTGCAAGTTAAGATCCAAAACAGTGGCCCTTACCCTTCACTCCCCCATGAAGCATATGAGCAGAAAATAAGTATGAAGAAAGTTACAGGCAAGAGAACGCAGAGCCAAAGTATATGGCCCAGCCAGCCTTGCTAATAGATGGCTTGTACAGGGCACAGTCCGCATTCTCTGAACATAGGTTCCCGGCTTGCCTCTCAGACCCCCCCACGTCCTGGGTGGGCGAAAAGACAGGCACACAATTAGCTGAGGGTAGCAACCAGGCAGGAGAAGGGGGGCAGTACGAAGCCCCACCCCTTCTCATGGAGAGAGTGTCTACCGACAGATGAACGGACAAAGAAAGATCATCTGCAGGAAAACAGGATGCACGTGAGTAACGTTACCTGGGTTAATTTCACTCACAAGCTTAAACACCACATACCTTCTTTAACAGGTATAAATTTGAAAACAAAATTAAAAATACACAAGAGGAAGTGGGGAGACAGATCTTTTGTAAATGGAAAGGTGATCTAGTCATGGAGGATGGAGAGAGGGGGAGGGGGGAAGGAAATAAGAACAGAGACCTGCTACAGGACATGCGCCTGCGCCCCAGGACGAGTGTAAACACTACACACGGCAGACGCGTATGGGAGAAGTTACAGAGCACAAAGAGAACAGCCCTGCGAGCCCACGTGAGAGGGAGCAGAAAGCCCAGGACAGAGCCTCATGCAAAATGCTCACGACGCAGCTGGCCAACAACTGCATTCATTAATGGATACAAGCAGGAAAAACCCCCACAACACAAAGTGTTACACCTGTAAGGATGATGACGCGAGGAAACTGAGTAAGGAGTGGGAGGAAACTTATACTGCACTTTCCCAGCTCACATGTAAGAAGAATCAAACAGAAATGTACAACCTATGCGAGGGCTTCTGGGCTTCATGATCAGCGTGAACGACAGAGGGTAGAAACATTTTGGAGGAAAACGACCTTCACTAAGGATCAATGTTAAGTTAGACACTTGTTTTGATGTCATTTTAACCCCAGCGATTCCACTACCTAAGAATTAATAAATCCATTTTTACAGATGGTAAAATTGAGTCCTGACTGGGAATTTACATCGAAGCTGGCAAAGGCACAGCCCCTGATATAACCACAGATCCAAACTCTTGAGCTCCCCCTAAGTCACCCTGTCACTCACCTCCAAACAGCACCGACCCAGCAGCAACTGCCCGAGTCTGGGGGAGCAGGCTCACACTTGGGATCTCTGGCCCTCACGAAAGGACAGTCTCCGAAAGCCTCCAACAGGTGCCCCGCTTGCACCCGTTAGTAAAACCTCACCAGCGGGGGAGGCCCTACCTCACCACAGAAACACGTCCCGTATGGGGAATCCCAGCCGACTTCACAGCAACGAAAAACCAAATATCAAAACCAAAGTCCAGTGAGATTTGTTTGTTCTTCATAGTGAAACTTACAGAAAAGAAAAGCAAAAGGCAGGGGCCAGGGATGCAGCACAGTGGTGCTGCCACTGCCTGAGTTCAATCCCCAGTTCTGCCAAAAAACCAGAGAGAAAGAGAGAGAGAGAAAGAAAAAAGGGAAGGGACTGGACATTAGACCAAAAACAACATGCAAAAGTGAGAGATTTTTTAACCGCATCTGATAATGAAATCAAATGTTTTCTTTTAAACAATAAGGTGATTTTTTTTTTAAAAAAGTGAATTTTGCCTTAAATGTGAATAATTAAAAGGTGTGCATAAGCATGAAGTGGAGACTAATTAACACATACTTTTCTATGGAGAGGTCTCGAGGAGCCTGATACACCTGGCTCTAAACAACGATTCCACACCTGGCTCTAAACAACGATTCCACACGAGACAGCAGCTTGATACAATTCAATTAGTCTCCCCAAGGAACTCACGTGTCTGTGTCTGGCACCTGGCACACATACTCTTAGCATTACGGAATTAAAATGAATGAATGAATTCTCATTTGCAGACAAATTACAAATATAAATCTATCCTCGCAAAACTTATCTCTTCATCAGCTGCACCTTTTATTCTTTTTCCAGACTACAATTTATTGGCAAACACATTTAATCCAACTTACGCATTTCAGAAAATAAAGTCACATCTAAGTACCCGTGGGTGGCACAGTTTCCTGCCTCCTCCCCATGACTGCTGCACACAGAAACCAGCCAGCCAGGGAGCGACCCACACCCTGGGCAGGCGCCCCGTGGACCTCACCCCTGGGCTCACCTCGACCTCCGTCCAAGCCCAGGCCAGGCTGAACACAGGCTGCAGCCTAGATGCCTGAAGTTTAAGGAAGAGAAAAAGTCCTGGACAACCGGGATCCAGAATTACAATCCCCAATTTACAAGCGGTAAAACTGAAGCTCAAGAGTTAGACAAGCTGCCCAAGGCTGTGGTTAGGTAGAGGAGGCTGCGGTTAAAGGGAACTTTAAACTCTTAAGAAAAAAGACCTGGGCTCTTAAAGGATAGAAACAATAAAACCTTATACATTCTACTTGGGGTTTTTTTAATGCTTTTTTTTTAAGTTTTAGCTTCTACCTAAATTAAGAGAATCAGACTCTTCAAACCCTACCTTTAGGAAGATGTGCTCTTTTATGCTTGGCTTAGAAGTTCTGCTCACAGACAACGGCCAGCCTCCCCTCCCCTCCCCCTCTCCAAGGCTCCCGCCTCCATTCCTCACTACGGCTCTTTACACTTCTCCACTCGGCCTTTCCAGCGTCCTGTGTCCTGCCCTATCAGGGCAGAGGGGCACCTCGCCACGATGGGGGCGGCTTACAAGCGTCTGGGCTGCAAACTCACAGTTGAGCTAGAAAGATGCAAGTACCTGGAGGGCCAGCAAACAGACATCGACCCAGGAGCCTCAGCATGACCCTCGACATGCTGTTTGTCTCACAGGATCACAAGCGTTAAACAAGGCGCCCCAAGAAAAGTACTCGGCACAGAATGGGGTCCACTGACAGCAGCCTGGGTGTCGAGGAGGGAGCAAGCAGGAGAGCAAAGACACAACTGTGAGCCCTGGAGGGGGGCCGGCAGACTCCTGTGGCCAGTGTGACCATGGACAGCCAAGTGCCGGGCGACACTTCATAGCCAGACAGCTGCACAACTGAGTCCTGCTATGTTCACACGGGTACCTATCCAGTGGGTCCTGCCCCGGGAAGGGACCTGACCTGCAAACCCTGCAGATTACTTCAGTTAAGACACTTGCATTTAACACCTCCTCCGCTCCTAACCTGGGCATACAATACACGGGCTCTACCACCCTCCAAAGCCATGCAACAGACAAGATTAAAGCCGGGAACCAAGACCAGGCCTGTGGGCAAAACACTTCTAGCACCAACACTCCCCAGCAGACCTCACTGCCGTGTCCTCCACTTAATCCAGACTTTACAATCTGTGCTCACTATGAGGTAAGTGACTGGTGCTAAGTCGCCCTCGCAGCGGTATTTGCAATTTGCTGAAAGGCTGTGTTTGGAATTTCATTCCAGATTTATACAAGCTCCACGTGATTTAATGTCTATTTTTTAGTGATAATAACCTACCTACGTTTAATCATAAATATCTACAGATCAAGACCTCACATCTTTCTTCTAAAATCAGGTCTAACCCTGTAAATCGTCCTTTTCATTATTATAAGCAAGAACCATGAGTTCCAAATTAAAAATACAGCATCTGTTTTGAGATAGGGTCTCACTTTGTAGTTCAGCCTGGCCTTGAGCTTTCCCACACTAGCCTAAAACTCACAATAATCCTGTCTCTGCCTCCAGAGTGGTGGCATTACAGGCGTGAGTCACCATGCCCCACACTGTTGTATGTGGTCACTGAGGATCAAACTTGGAACCTTGCACTTCCAAGGCAGACACCGGAACCACTGAGCTAAATCCTTGACCCAAAAACACAGCATTTGAAAACAGTGTTTCCACCTAACATTTTTTGACTGAATAGACTAGCAGTTTAGGCTAAAAATCAGAAAAAGTAGATTCATGATTTTAGGCTATTCATGTTGATAAATACAACAGATTCGATTCTTGCCACTCAAAATTCATTTATATGTAATTTATTTCAGATTTGATCCAGTTCACTGGGAGAGAAGCTGTATTCTCTCCAGGACATTTCTCCTCTGCTAAATCCCCAGAGCGCCCGCACTTCAAAATAAGCGATGCATGGAAAAGTGACCAAATTGATAGATGTTTAGTATTACTATTCCTTAACAAGCTTAAGATTTAATATTCTAAAGCTATATTTTACTTTTCCTCTTGCACTGAAGAATCAATCTGATAAAGAAAAACATTTAACATTCATGAGTGCTACCAAACAAGAAGTAACACCCATTCAAAGAAAGCAGAGCCAACAATAATTTTAACAACCAGGAAACAACGATACACTCACTGACATTTCACAGCAATACTCACTACCATTAGTGAAAATTGTGTGGGAAGGTTTGTGAGGTTGGTGTTACTCCCAGACTAGATTTATAATCGAATGGAACTGTAAGAGACACTCTTCTAAAAACTTTCCTATCTCAGGAATTTTGATCTCTCTGCTTGAAATATTCCAATGACTTTAAATATCACAAGAAAAGACACTGTTCTGCAGTTACTCCCGTTTGCTTATACAGAAATAGGCACAGGGAAGAGTTGGTTTGTTCTGCCCCTCGCACAGTGCTGCACAGCCATGTCTAAAGTTAAGTAAATCTATTCAAACGCTCCCCGCGCTCTGATGCAGATGCTAAGCTGCTGTACCTCTGCACTCCGCCACACTGATGGAGAATGAATCAAGACATTTTCTCATCAGAGTATTATTTTTATGGTAAACATTAGTGTCTTAATTTTTTATATTTAAGGAATAGCAACTCTTGTTTTTGTACTTAAGAAACGGAAGGCCCACGTGTTAGAAAATCTGGTCAGAGTTTCCCAACAAAATTTAACGTACGTTAGGCTATGTTAGGACACTGTCAAAAATTATAATTCTGTATCAATTCTGGGAAGCAGTGCTGGAAAAAAGGTAAGGAAAAAGGTTCTAGCCACTGTGATAACTGATCACCTGAGTATAGCCGTCTTCCCTGTTGTGTCCCAAAATGTAGCAAGCTGCTCTATCTCATGTGTGGAGCTGAGAGTAGTTACGGTCATAAGGTAAAACTCACAAAGGGCACAGCTGCTGCTCCTACTCTCAAGGACGTCTGTGAGAATAATGACGTCATGGAAAAAGGCTGTGGTCTCCTCCAGTTCCAGACAGTGAAGCTATTCAGGCTGTGCCGTCAGTGGAGGTACACAGGTTGCACTATAAACATTATGGTAGCATACAATAAGGGAGTACGTTCATTTAAAAACATCACTGAAGGCAAGTAATCCAATCTACTCTATAGTTCTGCCTTCAGTGAGCTTTTCTGACATTGTGTCTCCCCCAAACACAGACATATCACATCACGGTTTCATTCTCGTTGTAAACACAGAGCTTTGCAAAAATCAAAGGCCATCTTCAGACCCTTGGAAGAAGACTGTGACAAGTCATCCACACAAACAAACGCCCCTTTCTTTAGTCACCTGTCTCTAGAGTATTCATAATGAATTGAATCTTCTCCAGAGAAATGCAAAAATACTGTGGGACCCTCACGTTAAGACAGGCCTGATATACAACGTATGTTAAGTAGGTAAATGGCAGGTTTATCTTTCTCTTATTATCTATAGTGTGTATCCTGATAAATATCAGAAGCATTAACTTACAACTGACTTGAGTTACAACCAGCCCTCAGGAACCAATCAAGTTCATAAATCAAGGGTCCACTGTACTCACACAAAACTAAGAGCTTACACCCATGTATTAAACTGCTAACGCTTTTTACCGCACGCAATACTAAGGTTTGTTTGGGGTCAGAGGCCAACGTAAAAGGAGTATGGTTTCCTTGAGACTCTAACAAAACCAAACCACTGTCCAAGAAATAAATTTTTATATTACTTAAAATATACAAATATTAAATATTTTCTACTACATAACTTTACGATATTTATCTTAAATTCTAACTTAAAGAGAAATTTTGAAAAGTACACACATTATAATTGTTAAGACTAGAAATATTTTAGATTATAAAAAGATGTGACACTTAAAAAAGGTGTACGTTTTAGTGCCAAATCTGCCACTAACTAGTGATACAATCTTGAAGAAATTTCATTTCCATTTCTTTCACTTTACAGTGAAGAGGATGGGGAGAAGTACTACACAATGTCTCACTCTCCTGCAACAGTGTAACCCATGAACCAAAGTCATCAGGTCTGGGAGGAAGTGCCACGCATCGGAATGATAATAGCTACACTTCATCTGCTGTGTGGGGCCAATGTTCTAGGCACGCAACACACAGTAACTCATTTACCCTTCAACCAAACCTGTACATGAAGTACTGTACTCAGCCTTATTTAGGTGAAGGCACTGAGGAATGGGCGTGTTAAATAGCTCTCCCAGTGCACACAAGTAGAGAGGAGAGCAGTGAGACTCTGTTATCAGCCCAGCTCATTCCACAGCCAGCCCGTTCATCACGCTGCTGCACTGTATATGTACCCACGATGCTGGAGGAATGAAAATCTTTCAGATGACAGAGTATATAATGCCATGAGATCATTCCTAACACGTCTACAATATATGTACATATGTATACATAAACACATATGGACGATAGTATACATACATAAGCAAAGAAAGTATTGTATAGTTTCTTGGGTCCTAATCAGTTTTATTCTGTTCTCAAATGCAAGCCTATCTGCAATCTGCAGATAAGACAGATTTTAGTACCAGGAGTAGAGATGCTGCTGTGATAATTGCTGGCCGTGTGGTTTAGAAATCTTTGGAACTGACTTGTGAGAAGAGTTTGGGAAGGTTTAGAGATGCCAGGTGAAGCAGCAGCCCTGGAGCACTGTCAGCCATGCTTGAAGGGAGATTCTGTTCAGGGCTCAGGCAACCAGAATGCTGACAGAATCATCTGGCAAAGAACAAGGTCAAGAGGTTTCAGTCAGGAACAAGGACTCTTTTGGCTTTTGGACTCCAGGTGGACAATTTTAAATGAAAGAGCAGAGAACTTGGCTGCTTGGTAGATACAGGACAGCAGAAAAGATGGCCAAAGGGCACTGCAAGAATCAGTGGCACTCCACCCTTTGCAGCCTCAAAATTACAAAGGTGAAAGACTATTTTGAGAAAAGAATCCCAGGCCATCTTGTTTCAGAAGAGTGGCAGCCTAGAGAATTTGTTCCTCAGGATTTGGTTCATGCTCAGTAATCCAGGCCCTCAACTCTCACAGGTAGGAGAGAAGGAAGCCTAGCTACTGCTCCAGCTGGAGGCAGACGTTGGTGTCTTCCATGTGGTGCTGGTTTTAGATGCATGCAGAATGTAAGAGCTGCTGGGTCAGGAAGGCTTTCACTAGATTTCAGAAGAAGGTCTGGGAGGCTAGCAGTCTGCCCTTGAGAGGGCAGTGTGTGAAGCTGTGATACTGAAGCTGAAGGTGCAGTGGGGACCCTGGAAGAGCAAAGAAGCCAGGAACATCAATCTTTTGAGGAAAGCTACAAGGAAGCAGCAAAGCCAGCCCAAGCGAGAAGGCATGGGGGCTACACACACCCAGTTCTGGAAGAACAGAGCCACCCAAGCCCTCCGGAGTTCACACCCTGCTGCAGACTGTACTGGATACTGGACGTGGAATGCAGCACTTAATGTTTGCCCTGCTGGATTTGAGATTTGCTTTGGTCCTGTTCTTTCTATTCCCCCATTTGTACCTTTGATGAACTACATGCATTTTTCATCAAGAGATGCACATGAGCCTTTTGCGGGTCAAGAGCAGAATGTCACGGTTTGTATCTAGAGGTCCCCCCAAAGCCTCTTAGGCTCAAGGGTGGGATGTTTGGGACATGGCTGGATCATGAGTGTGACGGTGGGATTAAGGGAATGTGATACTAGTTAACCATAATTCTGGGTGTGGATTATGGGGAAGCTCACTCTGGGTGTTGGTGGCATTGCCCAAAAAGCTAGTAGTTTGAATGGCGTAAAAAAAAAAAAATAGACTTACTTTGCTGCCTGTACCAAGGACTGGTTCTCCTCTGTGATGCCCCTTCCAAGTCACCCTGCATTACAGCCAGCCAACTATGGTCTAAAACTTCTACAGACTGTTGGCTGAGGTGAGTCTTTCATCCTTTAACTTGTGGGTGTCAGGTATTCTGTATCACCAGCAGTGAAAGTAACTAAGACAAAAGTCATGTTCATTTGCCTGGATATACGCTACGCTTGCAACTCTAAGGCAACATGTCTTCACATTTGCTATTTGGAATTGTACTGAAAGGCTAGAGTCAAGTTTAGTAGTGGTGTGCCATGAAGTGACACCAATAGTGAAATCTAATATCAGCCTATAAAATGGCCTTCAAGTATTGTATGCACTGCCATGTTTAACCACAGAACCACAGCCTGCAATGAAATTTTTTTTTTTTTTTTTTTTTAGGTTTTTTGAGACAGGGTCTCGCTTTGTGGTTCAGGCTGGCCCTCAGCTCAGCCTCAAACTCACATCACAATCCTCCTGCCTCTGCCTCCCGAGTGCTGGGATTACAGGCGTGAGCCACCACGCCCGGCACTCTGCAATGAAATATTTGAACTACGATTATTTATAGCTTAGGACAAACCCTTCTTTTCAGCATAGGAAGCTGCTCTCACTGCCTGCTGAGCCTTATTTGGTTGATTGATAAGCAAGGAATGGTTCACTCTCAGCAGCATAAAGCCTATGAATACAGAGCAATTCCAAAATTTGCTTTATTTTCTTGACAAAAATGTGACACATTCATAAAGTTCCCTCTGTTCCCAGTCACTTCTGATCAATAACCATACGATATTACAGACAGAAAAGACATTACATGCTGTTTACTTCTTTGTAAAGAGGTAAAGTATAAGACATCTTCTCCTGTTCTAATCTACTGCATAGCTCTCAATCTTTCATTGTTTCTTCAGAAAGCTGTGGAAATTCTTCCCAAGTACAACAAACACATAACCCCAAATATGTAAGACTAAAAGGGACTTAAGTCTCCCAGAATTATGGTCAACTATCATACTCCCTTTCCTAAAAGGACAATCCACTCCTCAGCACTATCACCTCCCACAAAGCCACCTGCGATCTCCCACATATTCCTCCCTCCAACGAAGACTGTGAAGGCCAACTGTGTCCTGGGCCTTCTCCAAGCCAAGGGACAATGTGACCAAATAATTCCTCCTGTGGTAGAGAACCACGTGTCCAAGGGAAGTGAGGACTTGCCAACACCGCTCAGGGCACAGCCAGTGCAGAGGGCGAGTGACGGCTGAGCTGCAAAACAGCAGACGCTCATGTTCACACAACTTTCACTGACCTTGATGCAAAAGCAACAGACACAAGTTAGGTTGCATTTTATGTTTCATCTTTAAAACGTAAAACTCACCTATTTAAAATAACTCCCAAATGAGTCACTTTCAACTCGACAGTCCCACTGATATAAAGGATAGAGTCCACGAAATGCCGATTTTATTTATATTCCCACACTACCTGCTCATCCTGCATTATAATCTCTCTCCTTTTAAGTGTCTACATATATCTGAAAAAACCGGGAACCTGCTACAAAGAAAGTATTTTTAATTACTAAATTCTTGTTCACTCTGAAGTAATCAGCACTTTTAAAAAATCACCTGTAGGAGGGGCCAGGGATTTAGCTCATTGGTTCCGGCGCCTGTCTTGCAAGCTCAAGGACCCGGGTTTGATCCCCGGTAACCACATTCAATACTGGGTGTGGAGACTCACCCCAGCAGCAACCAGTACCACATACCACAGTGCCGGGCGTGGTGGCTCACGCCTGTAATCCCAACACTCGGGAGGCAGAGGCAGGAGGATTGCTGTGATGTGAGTTGGAGGCTGAGTTCAGACCAGCCTGAACTACAAAGCAAGACCCTGTCTCAAAAACCTAAAAAAAAAAATCACCTGCAGGAGGGTCAAGGGCCAGCTTCCCAGCTACAATGCTGAAGGTGTGAGGAGGAGGAACCAGAACACAAAGGACTTTTTACCAAACAGGAAAACAAACTGTAGATTCATAACTGAACTCCCAACATCCAAAGGAAGTGTCTGACTGCTCTGAGACTCACTTCTAACCAATCGACAGCATGAACCGCATCCTTACAACCTATCTACTGCCGGGTACTTCAAATTTCAGAGCGATTTTTCTGAAAACATTGGAAGTAGTTTAAGTCTGTGCCAAGTTTAGACATTTGAAGGTGAAAGCCTTAAAGAGAACTGTGAGGATCAGAATGAAACCTCAGGGGTGAATTTGAAAGACCAGCAGCAGAAGCAATGGAGTCCAATACTACAGAGAACTCAGGATGAAGGAAAGAAAAAGAGGCAGGCCCAGTGGCCTTCACGCATGCTGGCACATGGCACAGACAATGAACGGAGTAGTGACATACATCTAACAGCAATTCCGTGGCTTCACATGGACACAGCTGAATGTGTCATACAATCAACAAGCACTTCACACATTCAGCAACTGTAACAGACAGCCAAATAAACATTCCAGTGCAGAAGATTTTATCTCCAAGAACTAGGACATGATGAAAATCCCATATGCAATACCAAAAAGGCCTCCACTTGTAACAAGTCAGGTGAGAAAGTGCTTAAACAGACTCGGGCTCTAACTGTATCTCACAACTCATTTGTTACTTCAACAACTACTTGATTTTTCCCGCAGAGTAACTCAAAGGCATTAGTAATACTGACCTACTTCCTCGGCAAAAAAGAAAAGTATACACAAGTGGGAAAGGGTAGGCAGGAAGAGATTCACTTATAAGAAGAAGAGTTTCTTGTGTTTTTGGTTTAGGTTTTTTTGAGACAAGGTCACACCATTAGACAAGGCTGGCTTTGAATGCATGGCAATCCTCCTGCCTCAGCCTCCCAAGCGCTAAGATTACAGCTGTGCCCCACCATGCCCTACTCAGTGTGAACTCCTACTGAGTCCTTACAGCCTCTCTGATCACTTGCACTTGACATTCACCTTTCCCTCACCCACAGGGTGTGTATATGTGCATACATGAGTGTATACAAACATATCAATACATAATTCATTTGTGTACTATGCTATAATTTGTAGTCCTTATTTCATTTAAATCTGATACAACAAATGAAATCACATATTGAGAACAGACTAGTCATATTCTTTGCATTTTTCTCCCACACTGTAAACTGCGGTTCTAAACATGCAGAGCACAAAGTGTACCCATCCAGTGAATCACATTTTCCCAAGTCAACACGCTGTGGCCTGGAGACTTGAGAGAGGCAGAGGGCATTGTCAGTCCACAACAGCTTAGAAGACCCTGAGAGAGAGAGACGCATAAACCAGGACTTGAAGGTGCTTCCCGAGAACCCAGACGGAGCTGTGCCCAGGTATTACGAAAGGACACAGAAATGCTTTCTTTAAAGAGAGTCATGAAGGACAAGTACATCTCTGCCAAGCAAACAGGAGGTAGGGCCGGCATTCACAAAACATAGGACATGAAGTCCCAGCACTCAGGAGCCTGGGGCAAGAGGAACGGTGGGAACCCAAAGCCAGCTTGGGCTATAAGAGCTACATATGGAGGCAATATCATTAAAAAATAATACAAAAAGGCCGGCCACACAAGGTATGGTCAGACACGATGAAAGGCACAGGCTCCCTGGGGGGATGGCCTCAGGGAGCGGCCCGGGAGCGTATTAGGGGTCCGTGGGTCTCTGAGTGCTCCCCAGGCACACCCCCAAGTCCTGCAGCTTCGGGCTCACGGTCTGCACAGTGATAGGGTCACACGCTCACACTCTCATGGCACGGTCCGAAGTCTGGAAAGACGGCAAAATGGACGAATGTTTTACAAAACTACTTCTGAAGACAGCGTGCAATGGTGAAGGTCTGAGCTAGGAATGGCCAGAATTTAATCATGGTCATTTACACAAAACAGAATGAGTGCCAGGCGTAGTCAAAGCAGCCAGAGTGTCACAGAAACAGACTGAAAGTCAAATCCATTCTTAGTTTGGGAATCTTTTTTCCTATCCTTAAAGCTGTAGTTGTCAATGTATAAACAAGAAGAAACAGGTCAAGATCAGTATTTTAAAGCCTGAGTTGGAAACCGTTTATCTACCTACTGATCTTGGAATGTCTCAAACACCAAGTGTTCAAAGATAACAGAATCCCTCCCCCTTTGCTCTGCTCCCCCAAAAGAGCCAGTTCAAGGTAAAGGGGCTGCAAACTTACCTCTTATCAGCCCTTCTTTTAAAATGGGTACCGAAGGTAGAAGAAATACACCAGTATGGCTCAGTCTGCTTGACTTTTGTGCCATCTGACTTCTCACCTTGCCAGGGAGTACCACCCTTCCCTGCAGCCCCCGCCCCCAGAATTCAAATTACTGCTTTAACACCTTAACTCGCTTTCATGTCATCTGGTTAGACATCCGGCCAAGTGTCTCAACTGACTTGACAGACCAAATCATGTCATGATTTCTTTTTCCCTTTAACATTCAGGATTCAATTTCTAAGCGCTACACTATTCTAACAAATACATATTGATTTAGAATACCAACCACATAAATAGGCTAATGTTTATAGCATAAAATTCTGTTATAAAAGCAACCTTTTCTTACTCGATTTATATAAGAGACATTCACTTCAGGTACACCCACACACTTGGCTGCCTTGAGACCTACAACATGAAAGAAAAAAATAAATGACTACAGGAGAAAAATCTGACATGTGGCTGTTGTTATATTTTAACAACAACAAAATGTATACCAAAGCATCACTACACTATCCTGTACAGTGTAACATCTTCAGAAATAAAAATATTTACTCCTTAAGTAAAATGTGCATATTTACCGATTCCATTCATCTTGCTAAGCTAACACCCTCTGAGCACTTAGCATGTCTGGGGCATTCTGCCTGTACTGACAGCACAGGTAACCTTGCATGAGGGAGAGACACTGACTGAGGTCAGCACACACCTACCACCTACCAGCTCTCTGCCTAGCTCTGAACTCTCATCAGCTACCTGAAAGCCATTCCCTAAAACTGTCGTCAATACCCCATCACACCCAGGCACACACCAGTTACTCTCTACCCTGTTATGCTTCATTTTTGTGCACCTTGAATTCTGTCAGACCATCCTGGGCAAGACTCTGGAACTTGAGCAGAGCTGGGAACACAGGCTGGTGCCCCACTTTACCAACAAAGCGTAGGAAAGTGCCAGCTGGAGCCTCACACGCACCTGTGGGTGTAACAAATGCTTCCAGATCCATGAGCTACTGAAACGCTACACTTCCTTCTAAATAAAATCCCAACAGAATAGAGTTTATTTGGTATTTCTGTGAGTTCCTAAGATCCAGATCCTATGAAACACAGCAGCCTAGTACAAATCAATTTATCCAACTCCACTTCTAGCCAGTGTCATGGGTACAGTGGGAGCCAAATGGTAATTGCCCTTAAAATACATTTAAACTATCTCTAAAATGCAGAAGCAAGAAGAGGAATATAAAAGCAGACCGAGCAAATCTTGCTGAAAGTGGTATGAATGCCAGAGGAAGCATTTGTTACACAAACTTTTCAAAGTAACATCCAGGCTCCTCGGTTACGTTTCTTCTCAGTTATAGGAATCCCCTATATTCCTGCAGATTCTACAGAGAACTGTGGCATTCCAGTAACTGTTCTTCGATAGTATATCCATGTTTTGGTCAAACAGAGTAGAAGTTTTATTTAGAGCACTATAAAACAAGAGAACTAACACAAAAAACATACTCAGAATCTCACAACATCATACTTTGAAAAACCTGATAGAAAATAGATTTTTGAAAGCAGGGCCTTATTCTAACAGAACTCGGTATTCATTTCATGGTGATGTAAAAGCACACAGAGTTGCATTTTCCTTACCCCAGGTCCCAGGCCCAGGTCTACAAGTATAGCCCATTGTGTCTAATTCCCAGGCCAGGAGGCAGGAGACAAATTAATTAGTCTATTAAGTCTCGGTCGTATCCTGGCCCTGATGTTTAGGTTAGCACCTTCGGCAACAAGTTTCTCGCACTCAACTGTGCTGCCATTTGTTCCTTGGAGGAATTAGGAATGGGAGGAAAAGAAAACATGGCTGGGAAAAGTTCCCACTGACCTAGAGGCAGAAACACGCACGTGAGTAGAGAAGGAGGAAAACTCCAGTTGATTAGTTCATGCTATTTTAAGTGATTAGGAGGAAAATAAATAGCTTCATATCTAAGAGAAACTTGAACAGCATTTAACACTCTACAAAATCAACCCAAAAAAGATGCTAATTTGCCATGACTTAGCACTAAAGAGAAACCTATGATTTCATATGGCAAACTCCACAGTATTTCATGGCAAGATTAAACACTTGTCTAAATACTGGTGATGTTTCCAGTGACTGAAGTGAACTAAATCACATGCTTCACAGAGCATCCATATGTGCACACATGTGTGCACACAGAAGCAGGGGGACACGGAGACAACGGAGGTGGCAGGAAGAGTTCTCTTTCACCTCCTGGGTATCAGCTGTTGCAGGCTGTACCTGAAGGAACACGTGCCAAATGCAGTGTGACACTCAGTAGAAGCTGTTGACTATTACTATACAACAAAAGTTGCCTAAACATTGTACAGAGAGCTTTTTCTTTAATTAAATTCTCCTTTTCTTTTGTTCCATGAGTCCGGGATCACTGACCCACAAGCCTGCAAGCGAGCTTCACACACATAATCGGGTACTGAGAGGTTCCAGGCCATGTCTGAGAACAGTGCTAAGAAATAAACAAGGGCCACCACTGCCTCGGTGCACAACGACATCATCTCCCATTACAGGCATTGGCAGCATGCTGGCCAATCACAGTATTAGAACCCAATGTCCCCACAAGCAGTGATGCTGAGCTTCAACCCATGTCAAGCTACACTGGCATATTGCGGGACTGACAAGGAAGGGCCATAATTACACCTCGTTCTTTCTCCTGACTCCCAGGAATGCCAGAGGAAGCTGAGCTCTTGAGTAGCCATCAACTAATTTTCCCCTCTCAATACCAATAAATTGAGGATATTAGAATATAATTGCATTTCTTGAAATTTTTCTTCAGAAATGTTGAAATAGAAAAGAACTATAATTTAATATTTTATAATAGCAAAAACCAAGTACCAAACAACATGAAACTAGTTTAACAAATCAAAACAGAGAACATTTGAAGTATTTGGGCGCCATGCTTCCAAGGAATTTTCAATGAGAAAGAAAATCCCCATACAAGGAAGAATTTTTAAGTGAATAAAATAAAAATATAGCTTACAGACCACACACACAGGATTCTAATTTTAATATATATGAACATTTTATACAAATGTGTACTTTATGCAATTCTTTTATCTGTAATATGCACACTCACCCTGAAAAAGAAAAAATCCCCCAAGTGGTCACAGAAGTTATTTCAGGTGAAGTGCACAGAGTTATTACGAATGTACATTATCTTCAAGACGAGAAGCGCCACTGTAGAGGCCACGCGGCAGTCTGAGCAGTGACGTCACTACGGAGGGAGACCCTCGACAGCCACAGAGTCAGCCACTGCTCAGACCCTCCGTCCTGACCAGGTCCTGCAGCTTGCAAACTCCCCTCCTGTCTCCCTTCACACATAACCCATCCCTGTTCTCCAGCCACTATCTCCTATTAATATGTATATTAACAGAAACTCTACTTATCTGTTCGCTGAGCTGTAAAAATGTCAATACTTCTTTATCTATGGCTCTGGAATTTTTTCTCTGAGGCCAAAAAGGGGTGTGTGTATGTATTTGACAAACTCATTTATTTATGACAAACGGCCCCAAACCTGTTTCGCATATGGCAGTGGATATTTTTACTAGCTCTGTTGAAGAGAACCCCATCCTTCAAAGTGACAGTTATGGTTTCCCTTTAAAAATGTCATTTTGAAAGTAAGTTTTTAAAATAGCTTTTGAATGAACACTGGCCAACTTTTAGAATCATTCAAAAGATACAGTTGCACTGCAGGTCAAGAAAAATCTTCTCTCTGTCCTGACGATTCTTCTTTATTTCTTGGCAAAGTCCATTTGCGCCCATCTCTTAGAGACCCCCTTTCCACCATCATCGATGTGAGCTCTAACTTAGTGAAGTTGAGAGAACAGCACTGCTCAGCACTCTGTGTTGTGTGCTTAGTTTCCATGGCAGTGACCTGGATTCTGCACCTGGGCTAAGCTGGCTTGGGTCGGGAGAGAAGGAAGGGAGCAAACAAACCGGAGTGAAAGTTGGGGCCAAGGTCAGCACCCTCATGCATTTACTTTGCATCTCAACAGCTTTTGGGCAAAACCTATAAAACTATAAACAAAACATCTAGAAAACTCTGACCTGCCTTGGGCTTCCTGGCACAAAGCCCTGAGGACTGGGATGTGAGCGTCCCAACGCTGGTAAGATCATCAGCTCCCCGCTCCCAAGCCCTCACAGGTCTCCTCACCATCTCCCCGGTCTGGCTCCGCTGCCAGATTCTGTTTGCAGACAATGGAAACCTAAATGGGAACTGAAAGTGTGTGATGGAAAACAGGTGTGACAGGACATTCTGCCTGCTTGACACTTAGCTCCATCCAGCCCCCGGCTGTCTTTCAGGGTGCCACGAGATGGCACAAGAAAAGTGTGGCTAGAGAGAGAAATTCTGCATGCTTGCCGTGTCTATGCATCTGCTCATGAGCCAATAAAGTTAGTTCCTTGACTATCTGCATCAAGTAGACCAATGGCTTTCAAAATATTCTACTCAAAAATAATCTTTTTAAAAACTTGCAGTAGGTAACAGCACAAGCTGGTATGATATGATTAAAGACAGGTTAGATGTCAGGACTGCAGTACCCTCCCCCAGATCTTCAGTGCCCCCAAAGCTTCCCATGCAACTGGTCCATCTTGAAACTGCAGGGCCCTAAAGACACAATTGGAAACCCGGTTGCACAAACCCTGTCCCAGCCATCCCAGAGCTAACACAAGCAAGCACTATTTCCAACGGTATAAAAGTGCACATCAGTCATCTGCTGCTGGACGTGTGAGAAGGAGTCACTGATGGTATTCAACACCAGTTTGCTCTATTATGAGGAGGAAAATTATAGTGCAATGGCATTTAAAATCTGGTGGCTCATAAAATAATCAGTCCAAGCTCTTAAAAAATGCATTATGTCTTTTCAAATTGCCTTAAAGCGTGAAAAAGACTTTTATTTTTTAAAAATTAGTAAAAAGTGAATTAGTTATAAGGCAGAGTCAGGGGCCAGAATCATTTGAAACTCTCTGGATAGTGGAAATTGTCATAGTAGCTTCAGAACAGAAAAGAAAAAGAAGTAATGGCCCTCAAGCCCTCTTTGGCAGCCAAGGAGATGTCCAGAAGTTTAATACATCCTGCCTGAGTCTTCATAGAACTCTCAGAAGATGGGGTGATGTTTTAAAAAGTCAATAAAACTTTATTAAAGTATCCTAAATACTTAATTGTCAAAAGAAGGCCTCATTGCAAAGAAAAGTGGCTGGATGCCTTGATAATCTGTGTGTGCTTCTATTGTATATCTCCAAGAGACAGGTTCTTGAGATACAATGATTCAACCACTTCCAACTTGATAAATGTGAGTTTTAATAGTTTATATGCACTACAGTCTAATTGTCTATAGGTAGTTTAAGATTATATGATCTCATAAAACTTCTACACTGTACTTCCTTCAGAGTACAGTGTAGATTTTCCTGATCTGAATTTGATGACTCATTCATTCATTCATTCAGCATTTCTACAGTAAACCCACTAGCCCACTGCTCACTGCTCATGAGAAGTACTCACAATGTAAAACATCCTATTCCCCATCCACAGGCACCCAGAGAGCAACACCAATCATAAAATAAACTGATACAGTATACTTTAACTCAACACAGTGACAAAGAACTCTTCCTGCAGTGGCATACTGCAAGCTTCAACAAGGTTCTGAAAATCCCAGCAGTTAATCAGGAAACATGTGAAGGATATACAATTAAAAACATTAAGCACTGGAGCACCAAATATACAAGAGTCTTTCAGAAAAATCGCTTTGATTGTAGAGAGTAGAAGAAAAAGCAAAATTGGTTACAGGCAAGAAAACTTAGGAGGAGACTACGGCAACGGAGGAACAAGCGGGCGAGCCTATCAGCTCTGGCTGAGAACTGAGACCAAGGCAGGCAGCACTGAAAATCTGAGTAAAGGAAATGCATAGTCAAGAAATCCTGGGTCACTCTGGATGTCCTGGTGTTGGCAAAAGGGAGAAGAGTAGTAATACAGGTCACTGATTAGGAAACACAGAAGGGAAAGCAAAGCTGCCAGGGTATTGGGAAGATGGGGTCCATCTGGGACCTGGGACATGTCCTGCTCAATGGCTCCTGCTCATGGGATACGATCAAGATATTTGGTGAAGTTTTACATGTTTAAATGTATTATAGAGTGAGACACATTGCCATTAATACGTTCCACGATACTCCCCATCATTTTGAACACACGTCTATCATTCCTGACACTTTCACAAGTCCTGTTTCATGAGTGTCTTTAGAGGTGCTGCCCAGCACCACCCAACAGGAAGCCAGTCTCAAAACCACCACAGCCAGTCCTCACCCACCCCATTCACATGTTGCACATGGTGCAACTTCCTGTTCTTACTCAAAGGCAGAAAGACCATGAAGGTGAATGGGTTCAGCTCATGGATCAAGAAAATGAACTTCCAGGGCCAGGGAGTTAGCTCAGTGGTTCCTGCACCTGTCTTGCAAGCTCAAGGACCCAGGTTTGATCCCCAGTAACCATATACAATACTAGGTGTGGAGACTCACTCCCAGCAGCAATCAGTACCACATACCACAGTGTCAGGCATGGTGGCTCACACCTGTAATCCCAGCACTCGGGAGGCAGAGGCAGGAGTATTGCTGTGATGTGAGTTTGAGGCTAAGCTCAGGGCCAGCCTGAACTACAAAGTGAGACCCTGTCTCAAACAAAACAAAACAAAAACAAAAACAAAAACTTCCAGAAGTGCTTCAAAAAAGGAAAGAACACTGGAGAAGAGAACTCAAAGTGAGTTGTTTTTTTCTTTTTTAGGTTTTTTGAGACAGGGTCTTGCTTTGTGGTTAAGGCTGGCCCTGAGCTCAGCCTCCAACTCACATCACAGCAATCCTCCTGCCTCTGCCTCCCGAGTTCTGGGATTACAAGCGTGAGCCACCACGCCCGGCACTGTGGTATGTGGTACTGGTTGCTACTGGGCGTGAGTCTCCATGCCCAGTATGGTATGTGGTTACCGGGGATCGAACCAAGGTCCTTGCGCTTCCAAGACAGGCACTGGAACCACTGAGCTAACTCCCCGGCCCCCTCAAAGTGAGTATTTTGAAGGGAATTAATGTCAATGGGAATTTTACTGCAACATATTTTCTAAAATTTAAACATTCACCATATTTTTCATACATTCCAAGCAGAGATGTGCAGAAATTATAAGGTCTAGTGCATGAAAATCATTCTGGAATATATATAGTGAGATCTGGTAGCATCAAGTGCTTCTACATGAAGTCCGGAAAGTAGAGTGAGCCAAAGGAACATCCAGAGAAGAAAACAAAACAAAGGAAGACATCAGAAACAAGGGGAACAAAGCAAGGAGAGAACTCCACCGAAGAGAAAAAGATGCAGGACAGTAAGTGGACAGAAGTGCAGACACGACACGACACGACAGGGAGCAAAGCTTGAAGAGGGAACTTCATCAGTGTCAAGAGAACAAAGGATATAGCAAAAGATCTAAAATGATGTACAAGCTTCTGAAATCAATGAAGTAACTTCTACCCTTTGCCATGAGAAATAATATAAATACCCACAACACGTTATGAACTTCCAAAGTACCTTTTTCTAATCTTTCCATAATAAAAAAAGGGTTGTATAATTTGCATAATTTATAAGAAACACCAATAATTTTTCTAGTATATTCTGGTCATAACCCAAGTTGTTCATACATGAAACTGGTCTTAACTCAAGGGTCCAGTGTACTTTAAGAGATAAGAAGGACTAGAATACCAAGCACACCAACAAAAAGAAGCCACCAGGCAGATTAAGCCATTAAACACAGAAAGGCAGAGAAACAACAAGAAAATAATACCAAAAGGAAAAAACAACACATATAATTTATAACCATCAGTATAAGTGGTCTCAATTCACCAATTAAAAGAAATGGACTGAGAATGGATCAAGAAATGAGACGCAACAATACGCTACATACTTACAAACAGATTTACCTCAAAAAGAAATTCATAGACTAAAAGTGAAAGGATGAGAAATAACACTCCATGCAACAGGAGCCCAGGAAAAAGCAAGGGTAGCTGTTTACTAATAGTGTGAACTTTAAGCCAATATTGAGTTAAGGGAAAACTTCAAGAAGAAAAAATTTTAAATATGTATGAACTAAATACCAGCATATTCAACTTTATAAAACAAATATTAACACACATGAAAAGTCAAGCATTACACTACTATAATGGGTGACATCAATACACCACTGTTACAAATAGATCAACTAGACAAAAAGCAAAAAAGAAACATCAGCACTGAAGCAAACTTGTGAATGGACTGAGTAAATGTTTACAGAGTACCCAGCCCCACAATATCAGAATGAACATTCTTCTGAGCTACACTAATTGCATTCTCCAAAACAGACCAAAAACTAGCTCATAGTATATGCTTAAGTAAATGCAAAGGAATTCAAATTTCCCTTTCATATTATTACACCATCGTGCAATTAAACTGAGTATCAGTAAGAAAATAAACCAAAAACACATGAGAATTAAATAGCACATACCTGAACAACCAATGGGTAATAGAAGGAATCAAAGAAGGAATTAAACAATAATGTCAGTACAATACACTGGGACTTACGGGATGGAATAAATGCAGTGCTACGAAGGAAATTCACAGCAGTGAACTCTCACATCAGGAAAATTGAGTGAACTCAAACAAGCTAATGCTGAATCTGAAACTTCTACAAAAAGAACAAGTCAAGCCCAAATTTCATACCATGGAGGAAATTATAAAGATCAGAAGTTAACACAATTGAGACTAACAAAAAGGTACAAAGAATCAATGAACTGAAGGGTTGTTTCTTTCAGAGATTAAGTAGACAAACTGTTAGCCAACCTTACCCAAAAAAAAAAAAAAAAAAAAAAAAAAGAAGAGACCTAAATCTATGCGATTAGGAATGAAAAGGGTGAAATCACAATAGATTCTGCAGAAATAAAGAACATCAGTATCTATGCTGTGAACATATACTGTAATAAAATGGAAAACACAGAAGAAATGGATTCCTATATACATATGAATTACCAAAACTAAATGAAGACAATAAAAATTTCTAACTCAGTATCAGTCAATGAAATTTAATATATAAATTTAAAAGTTACTCCTCAGTCCTCTGAGAAATTTAGAAAAGACCTAATGCTGTTACTTCTCCAACTCCTTAAATGAAATTAAAAGGCAAGCGATACTCTCAAAGTCACTCCTGGAAGAAAGTATTATCCTGATTTCAAAAGTAGAGAAGGATCAACCAAAAAAGAGAACTGCAGGCCAGTCTCCCTAATGAACATAGATGCAAAAATCCTCAGTAAGATATTGGGAAGCACACAATGCAGCCAATCATCAAGATTTATGGACCTTGACCAACTAGGATTCATCCAAGGGACACAAGGATGATTCAATACGTACAAATAAATTTAATTCACCATTTCAACAGGGCCAAAGAAAAGAATCATATGATCATCTCAACAGATGCAGAAAAAGCATTTGACAAACTCAACATCCATGTATGATGGGGAAAAAAATGTATAAAAGCATAAAAGACACAGTAGCAAAAACAATCCCAGCAACGACAGTAAAGTAGAAAGCATCAAAATCCTTTATCTTAAGCTATATTACAAAGCTACAGCTCTAAAAACAGTACAATACTGGCACAAAAAGAAATACATGGAGCCAGAGGTGATGGCACACACCTGTAATTCCAGCACTCAAGAGGCTGAGGCAGGGAGACTGCTTTGAGGTTGAGGCTAGCCTGGGCTACACAGTGAGTTAAAGGTACTCTGTATATAGTAAGTCAGTCTGCTTCCCTTTCTGTCTCTCTCTCTCTCTCTCACACACACACACACACACACACACACAAACACAGAGAGAGAGACAGAGACAGAGAGAGAGACAGGCATATGAGTTAACAGAACACAAAGAGGATGCAGAAACAGCTCCAGGCATGTTCAGCTACTTGGACAAAGCAGTCAAAACATATGCTATGAAACAAATCTCTGAAAAAAAAAAATGGTACTGAGCAAAGTGCTTATCTATAGAAGATTGGATCTATACCCAAATATCCCACCATACACCAAAATAAAATCAAGACAGATACATTTAATCTGCTGGAAATAAAATATGTAAAATTCTTGAAGCATAGGCACAGACTTCCTGGGGGACACTCCAGTTGCTCAAGAAATGACACTAAGAGTCAACAAATGGAATTCTACAAATTTACAATGCTTCTGCACAGCAAAGAAATCAACCAACAGCATCAGGAGACAACTACAAATTGGGAAAAATTTTGCCAGCTACTCCTCAGACATCGGACTGATATGTAAAAAATTCAAAAAATTATATCCCCCAAACTAAAAGACCCTATCAAGGGTGGACAACTGAGATAGACACTTCTCAGAAGAAGAAATACAAATGGACAAAATTACATGAATGAGTGTTCGTCATCTTTGGTGATTAGAGAAATGCCAATTAAAACAAGGGTGAGACTTCATCATCCAGCAGAAAGAAATGCTGTCACCCAGATCTCAAAAACAACACAAGCTGATGAGGCTGTGGGGAAAAGGAACCACTCACACTGCCTGGCCAACGCACAGCGGCTGATTTTCACAGAGGAAAACACGCTTCCACAATTCACACACAGTGAGACACTATTTCAATCAATATCACACTCTAAGATTCCAATCAGTGGCTGTGGCAAATTCGGGAATCTCATTCCATTCGCTATTCCCCTTTTAAGAGTTGTCTTGAAAGAGTTAAAGACGTCATCCATGTGTTACAGTGAAACATGCATAGCCGTGTGCACAGCAGCACATTCATGACGAAGAGCTAAATCTTGGAAGCAACCTCTATGCCCGTCAACAGGTGGCTGGATAAAAGAGTGCGTTATCTTTATACAAGGTGCTTCTCAGCCATAGAGAAGGACAAATTCAGTCATTTGTAGGAAAACACACGCAGCGCCTGAGATGCAGTGAAATAAGACACCGAAGCTTAAGCATTGCCTGGTGACTCTTCCATGAGAAACCCCAAGAGTAAGTCATTTGAGGTGAAAATAAAAGGTGATAGAGAATAGAGCAGGTGAGTTTGGCGACTGGAAAGGGCTCTGCAGAGGGAGGTGGAGCGAGGGGCAAGGACATCAAGTAGGTTAAGGTGTGGTGCACACATGCACAAAAACCCAGGACAAATGGGGTCATAGTGCATCACAAACTTGTACTGATAAAAAAAAAAAAAAACCACGAATAATTGTATCAAAGATTGGCAACCAGTGGGGAAAATGTGTGCTTAGCACACTCATCAGACTTCCATTACTAAAAGCATATTTTTTTATCAGTGAGACTATCATCTACTAGAACTACGGGATAAAAAAGTTTAAGTCGGGCCAGGGATTCAGCTCAGTGGTTGTGATGCCTGCCCGCCTTACAAGCACAAGGGCCCGGGTTCAGTCCCCGATAACCACACAAAACAATGCCAGCATGGAGACTCACACCCACCAGCAATCAGCAGCACATACCACAGTGCCAGGTGTGGTGGCTCATGCCTGTAATCCCAGCATTCAGGAGGCAGAGGCGGGAAGAATGTTATGAGTTTGAGGCTGAGCTCAGGGTCAGCCTCAACTACAAAGCGAGACTCTGTCTCAAAAAAAAAAAAAAACTAAGTCCATTTTACCAAACCCTTACATTTTTTTCCAATACCACAGCCTCTGATTTTTCAGTGTCTGTTAAAATTCCAGATCAAGTCATCCTCGGCACTGGCTCCCTCACCCTCCATTTCCAATTAGCTGTTGGACACAATGGCCACCACATATTCACAAGTCAAGAGTTGTGTCTTTCCACCACAGCAGACTGAGGCCCTGTACCCTCCCTGGGCACCTTCTGCGGCACCTCAGGTCTGCCAGAGCTGAGTTTCAACTGCCCTCTACAAGGCCTAATTTCAACCAACTGCTTTTATCCTCTGCCTGGCAAATTAAGGAACAGTCTTTGGCCCGGCATTTAAGCTCCATTACATGGCAGTTTTCTCCAGACACAACTATTTCGAGCCTGCTACTCTGGAATTTCATTTTTCTACTAGTTCCCGGTCTCTGGCCTCACTAGTACTATTCATGCTGCCTCTGCCAATGAGCCACCCTTCGTCCCATCTCCTCACACCCACAGGCTACCCACTCCTGTAATCATCATTTCAAACACGGCTCAACCTCTGATTCCTTTGTGGTGACTGCGGTGCTCCCACCTGTCTCTCACCTGCTCTCCCCCGAGCCCTGGTACAGTGCCTGTGCCTCGTACAGCACCGCTGTTACGTCTCAGGTATGGTTTACTTCTGCTTTTCCTATTACTAATCTGTTGGCTCCACGAGAAGAGGCAACGTGCCGCACTTATTTCTCATCCAGAGGAGCCTAACAATTTGATCACAGTAACACTGTCAGTATTTGTTGCGTTTAATTGAAAACGTTAACCTGTTAGTACAGGTTTGGAGCCAAATGAATTCACCGGTGAGCCCTAAGAATTGAACAAACTGGTCTTTCCACTTCCCCTTTCACTGACCCTTCCTTAGGCCAGAAATCTGTGACTTGCATCTGCATCCAGATCACCTGAGCTCACCGGGTACTGTCAGCAAAATTAAGAATTCTGGAAGAATGTATTATACAAAAACAGCTTTCAAACAGAGAAATTAAATGTTAATTTTAAGAAAAAAATATTTTTAAAGTAACTCTTATTATTCTACGTAGGGGAAAAAATATCCCATGATCAGGCTTCAAAATAAATGAAATGATTTTAAAAACAAATTTTTGAAAGTCAGTACATAAGTTAATTTGAGTTCATCTGTTTTCTAAATGCTATCTACTAGATTTTCACCCGTATACAGTCCAAGTCACTATTTCTAACATTACTTCACTGCTAAAGCAAAGGTAGCCATTTACAATTCACACACATGGACACTACATAAATCAATACAACACTGTAAGAGTCCATGAGAATAGTGACAGCTTTGAAAAATGCAGCCTGATATATAGCCAAATAACTCACACGACTCAGCATGCACTGCTGACTTTGGACATGATCACCAAATTTAACAAGGTGTTCTTGAGAGAAACAAAACAAGGCAGGTCCCCAGAGCGTCCTTCCATGATGGCAGATGCATCTGAACCTCAGGGCCAGCTCCTCCAAGTTAATATTGTGTTTGGCTTTAAATAAAAACTGTACAAATTTAACATCTTTTAATTTATGTAATATTTCAGAATACAATGGGCCCTTGACCAATGTACTCAACTGGATCCCGATGATTAGGTGTAAATCAATACAGCAGAGATGTGGATGTTTACCTGGGTACACACTGTAGATAACATGAAGCAGATGAATCTTCCATTAACCTAATTAGCCCAAGTTGTTCATATGTCAGGATGGCGGTAATCTGAGGGATCAGAGTACAGGGAAACACTATAAAATTTAGGCTATCAAATGTAACACAAATTAGACAAATACCATGCTTAAATATGATCATGTAACATCTCTTTATGCATAAGATCAAATAGAGCGTGATATAAAATGTGCAAACTGTAAAACACATATTCAAAAGAAAAACCACTTAGAAGTCTGTCCAGTCTAGAGGAGCACAACTACTTTTTTATAAATAGCATTTCCCAGTCATCCCTCATGGAGTCACACATATTTAAACAGTTCTAGTCTGAGAAGTGGGGGGGGAAAAAGAGGAGCAGAAAGAAGGGGAAAGAGAATGGGGAGAGTGGAGAGAGAGAAAGCAATAGAGGAAAGACAGAAAGAACAGAAACTAATGCCTTTTTCCTGTGTGAAATTGGATGGCCACTAGGTACATAAACCAAATTCTTCCAAGGCCCTCATTGCTGCCAGTCGCCAGCTGATACAACCAATAAACGTCTGCCCAGCACTCCAACACCACCACACTACGCGTTCACCTCTAAACATCCATTCAGGCAAAGGTCCTTACAGACACCCAAACTCCCATTAAAAAAAAAAATCCCCAGTACCATGTCAAAGTTTCAAAACATGTCTGTGTTTTTCTTTACATGTGGATTTAATATGGACTTAGAATTTTTAAGGCCTCTGCCCCAACTTATTTTTCTAACACCATGTGAAAGATTTGGGCTGATCCACAAAAGTCTTCTCAAAGATTAACTTAACTACTGACATCACTTAGGATTTAGCTGGCTCCATTTAGGAAGTCAATATACGATTAAGAAAGATAACGACAAAATTCAGTGACTCATATCCAGACAGACTATTTCACTTTGACATCATTTGGTCTTAGCCTCACCAGAGTTGTTCATTATTTCAAAATTTTCATTTACTGGGAAAATGGATACTCATCATTCCTCTGACTACCTCTTTTTAAAATCTGCATCTTCTAAAAACTATTTCTGGAGCAGCAAATGAGAAAGGTGGTCACAGGTTGTGAGGTTGACCAGATGTCTATGACACTTACTCAGTGATAAAGCATGAATTATGTTTTTAGTATTGCTGGAGTCTAAGTGAGGGTGTCACAGACTAAGAGGAAAAAGGCCCACCAGTTGTACAGCAAATACAAGATCAGGCTCCTGGAAGTAGTGAGGAGAAGAGTGATCCCACAGGAATTTTGCATAGTCCAATACAAAAGTGCCCTTAATGGGCGAAGAAAGTAAGACCTAACTAGGCAGAGGTTACTTCTAGGGAAAAAATTAGGAAAGTTTTGGCAAACCCACCAAAAGTTTTGATGGAGCGGACAAAATTCATTCAGAGACAACATTCCAAGAGACTTAAAGCTACAGGAGATTGTCTTGACTTGGGCAGGGGTTAAATGAAACCACCAAGTTCTCTACGCCTTTTCATTTTGCCACCACACTGCTCATTATTCCAACAGAGCACTGCAGTTCCAAAAACACCCACGCAAACTTGCGCTACTCTCCTCGTGTTGTGGTTGGGTAACACACCCACCCTGTGCATCGCTGCAGCACAAGTATAAGCTACACTGATCACCTTGATGTGCACTGCACGCGGGAAGTGAAGTCGGCTTCTCCGAAAATTCATGGGTACTCACAAGGAAATCATGGACTGCTTAGGAGAGAAGTAGCAAGTTAGTGCTGGGAAGGCAGCCAAATGATTCTCCAATTTTGGCAATTTTGAAAATCAAAACCTAATACAAAATATTATTAATTTTATTTTTCCCAATTTAAGACTGTGTTAAGTTTCACCTAGAAAGCTAAGGGCAATAAGTCATTATAAAAAGAAATAATTTGGCTATTAGTACAGTTTAAAGAATTTAAAGCTCCAATTTCTCATCCTATAGAGAAAGTAAGAGCAAATCAATCACAGTTGCCAAAGACGAGTAACAAAAATGTTTCAAGTAAATGTTTCTAATGCCTAAGGGACAGAAGAAAAGAAATTATCACCAAGGCCAGGATTTCTTCCAAAAATGAAAATGAACACTATAGTCCCCAAAATAACATCTGTTAGTCAAGACATAACATTCTTAAATTGGATTCCATAATAACGAGAAGGACCCAATGCCACAGGCCAGCAGCCCTTAAAGAAGAGTTTACTTATTCTGCTATTAAGCTCAGTGCTACAGATTTTCCCAAGGTCAAATCCAAATCAACCTTTCACAAAGTCACAGTCAGAGATCTACAATCCAAATTATCTTTTAAGTTGAACGATCATCTAATCTAGTACATTTCAAACTGTGCCTAGGGGAATAAACAAGCCATGGGGAGAAAGTGTGGGAACTATTCCTCTTCCCATTATCCCAGTACTAACAAGAACATATGAATATATTCGATTTTATCTACTCTACAAAAATAACTTTTAGAAATAACTTCATTTGAACAAAGCTAATCTAACATCATTATTACAAAGCCTGAAAAACTTATGTCCAAGCAGGTTTAACCGTGTTACTGACGAAAATGTCAGAAGTTGAACCCAGAGCCATGGATTAGCCCACAACGATCGCACTTCTACTGTGACACAGCTGTCTAGATTGCTCTCTGTAACTCAGTGATGATGACAAAGTGAACTGAAACATCCAAACAGTTCCTTCACCGTCACAAACCAACCTAAGATTTCAGTACAAACGAACCAGTCACTCTCACACCCCAACTCTGCGCTTTTGGGATGTGCCTGCAGGATAGGTGGCTGAGTCTCTCCACTCTTCTCATCTGCAAACAGGAAGATTCTGCAGTGTGTGAGGAACTGACAGGATAAAATCATGTGAAATTGCCGAACGAATGTCAGGTTCCAGTAGACACACTGTACCTACATGGAGATACTAGTCAGAAATAATGTGCCAACTGGTCAAATGAAAGTGACTCTAACAGGAGTATTCTACAGTATTCACTACTGAAGGTAGAGCTCTGTCACTTGAAAATTTCACTATCACATCCAGTAAAAAGGCACAGACAAATATTCAACAGAACAACTGTAGAGAAAATGTGTGTTGAAAAAAAGACAAGGTGTAGAAAGAATGATTACATGCAAGGACAAGGTAGCATGTTAGAACCCCGTGGCGGAAACGTGCACAGGAAGGAGCGCGTGGACTTTGCAACCCGAGCCACGCTAAAATACCTTTCAGTCTGACCTTTCAGGCCCCAAGGAGAGAAAAGCCTGCAGTCCACCCCAGGAAGACACGCCCAGCACTCAGGAGAGACTGCAACACTTGGGCTTTCATGAAGCAATGTTAAATTTAAGGTCACAGGAGTTTTGCAGGTAGCTTAACACTTACCCTCAGCAGCTAAATGTTAAGGTCATTCAGAGGGTTGGTTCTTATTCAAAATAAGGCATATCAGGGAACCGTCCACACACCAAATCCAGCTCTTAGGAGCAATGCTAAATACGACAATGTTAAATACAACAAGCAACTGTTAAATACAACAATACGCTGTCAGTTACTCTGTAGAAGTTATCTAACTTAGATGAAGATTAACATCACAGTGATGAATGAATCAACGTGAAGATTTCCTTTTTACCTCAGCCTTTCAATTTTAAAACTTTGAAGAACTTTGAAGAGCAACAGAACAGTTGTCTAATAAAACATTAGTCAACTACTGAAATTATGTCTGCAGGCTGCAACCTCAACTTCGCCCATGATGTGCACCATGTTTGCTCGTGGTTCGCTTTGCACACGACACACTGCTACTCCACCAGCAGTACAACAGTACACAGCATGACTGTGCCACACTCAAACACAAACCCATCAAAGTAACACATTGTGGGCACGTAAAAAACATGCTGTTTTGGGCCAGGGATTTAGCTCAATGATTCTGGTGCATGTCTTGCAAGCACAAAGACCTGAGTTCGATCCCCAGTAACCACATACAATACTGAGTGTGGCGACTCATGCCCAACAGCAACCAGTACCACATACCACAGTGCCGGGCATGGTGGCTAATGCCTGTCATCCCAGAACTCAGGAGGCAGAGGCAGGAGGATGAAGATTGCTATGATTTGAGTTTGAGGCTGAGCTCAGGGCCAGCCTGAACTACAAAGCGAGACCCTGTCTCAAAAAAAAAAAAAAAATGCTGTTTTTCATAAAGAATTGCTAATCCAAGATTTATTTGAAGTATTAGAATCACTTATGAGATCAGCATGAGTTAATAAAACTTGTTTTTTCTCTTTCATCAACTTCATAGATGGTAACTTTTAAGGAAAAATATCCCAATGTCCCTTAAACCATCACCTTACCAAGAGGTGGTGGTTGTCCTCAGCTTCTTGAAGGACACAGGTAAATCTGGGCTCACTGAGAGCGCAGTTCTGACCATTCTGTACTCAGTTTTGCTTAACAAAACCAAGAGCACTCTGAGATCATAACTGTACCTCAAAAATAGCCTGTTTCAGCCTACAGAGAAAACACAAGTTCCAAATGCCAAGCAGATCCCTTGAGGCTCAGCAGAAGCTGGATCAAGCCTGGTGACATTGCCGGAGTTTTGCAGCCACCACCACAAGCCTCTCAAAGTTCAGGAAAAAAATTTTTAAGTGTAGACACATGAAATCTGATGGTTGATACAGATAAAAAGACACATATGAAACCTTTTCAGAGGAAAAAAGATAACAAATCACACAGCATTACATGCATTACCCCAGGACTAAATGTTCAGAGATAACCATGATGAGTTCTTTCTCCTTGAATGAACACATAAAAACATTTAGCTGTGGCTGTTTTTTTTAGCAGTTGGAAAACAATAACTCACTAATGCCAAATCCTAAAGTGACCATTCAAATTAATTACAGAGCTATCTGTGATTTGAATTTCTCCCAGAAACGTAATGAGGTAAGTATTCTCGGAGTAGGGGTCAGGCTTCACAGCAGTCAGCCCTTGGCGTGCTCGGCGCTCTGCTCGCGCTCCCTGGCAACAACATCACAGCAACCGGCCGGGTTTCGGGGCTGTCCTGGTGCATCTGACAAGTCCTCACTCCCACACTCCCCTCCGCGGGGCTTCCCCAGGCTGGACTGGGAGCCCATAAAACAATTAGTGGGAGGCCTTGGCACTGCATTCAAAGGCCTTTCTAAAAAGCCAGTGTAGCAGCCTGTGTGAAATCTGACATGTGGGGAGCCCCCATAAAACTTTTTAATGGAAACTAGGGGTTCCCTTGGCAGAGGCTGAGAAAGTGGGCACTAGTTGTACCCTGAATATTGTTAGTAATAACAAAAAATAAGCATTGCAGAAATTATCAGAAAGGAACCAAAACTTACTCTCTGTGGGCAATGATTTATTTTTGTAAAAGCTGAAAAACCGATTCTCATGTGGCTCAGAAAAGGTCTTCCGTGTACCGGGCAAAAGTAATTTTGCTTGTGGCTTACATTTAGAAGCACAATGCCACATGAGCAACGCAGATAATACTGTCTTCTGTTTTTTTCTCTATTCATCATATCTTTTTTAAAAACTTAATATGAAACAGTAATTGGAAGAATCTCTTGGATACAATGACCCTACACGGTGAAAATTTGCCAGAACATACTTGTTTTCCACTAGGGGCGCTATAATCCAACACAAGGGAACTGAGCCAAAATGGTAGAATTATTAATATCGTATACTGAAAGACTTGTTACTGTGAAGGAATATAACAAAATAAAAGCATTATCTCTACTTGTATTCATTTATTCTTTTTCTAAAGTAGATTAACACTAAAAATCTCCCATCACAACTTTATCCTAATCATTGATTGAAGGTGACATTTTTAGAAAAGTAAAGCAACTTGTTTCGGGGTAGCATACCACTGCCACATCGCAGGCTAAGTGCTTGCACCACAGATTTGACTAGTAATGCAGAAGTACTTGGCTCATCCTAAACAGAAGATCCTCGTGTACCATGGTAGAGCAGATTGCCTACTCAAGGGGCAGAAAGTTCACAAACTTGAGGTGAAATTTAATGCGACTCTACTTCAAAATGGAATTTTTAGAGCTCAGTACCCACAATCCAAGCACTCTGGGAGGCTAAGGGAGGATAATCACAAGCGTAAGCCCAACTTATCAACTTAGTGAGACCTTGTTTCAAAATTTAAAAATAAAATTAGGCCTGGGGATGTAGGTCAGTGCAAACACACAGAGTCCATTTCCAGCACTGCAAAAAGGCAAGTGAAAAGCAATGGGAGCCCTGACCTATGGAAAGGAAGAAAGTGGGAAAAACCCTATTTGGGAAAATTAAGTGGACAACTGAGGCTCTGCCTGGGCTGAGCTTTCCTGCCTGCAGACCAGCTATGACATACACAGACCTGAGAACTTGACTCTTATCTTTGTCTCTGGGAACAACAAAGACCCCAATGGTCCCAGATGTTGCAATGCTTCAGGGCAGAACTGCACCGGGACCATCATCTGTGATTCCTTATTGTTCTGCTAGACCAAAACTTAAGTGCTCTGAGTGACCTGTAACATTTCTTGTCCTGAAAAGACTGAATAAAAGGTGTGGCAAGCTCAGGTCTGCTGTTGTTACCTGGAGTAGCACAAACTCAGCTTCTAGGTATTCTATTATTGATGCCTCCCAAGGTTGAGGAGATCATATACATGTTTTCAGTGACAGAGAAAATACTCCAATCATTCTCAACCTTCTATACCAAGCTTCTGAATGTCAAGTGATCAAGACTCGCTAAGAGATACTATACAATCATTAGTTTTATTCTACAACAGGACACGAGTTTCACATGATGCAGTAATACCTAACTCACGTACACTATAAAGTACATCTTCTCACCTTCCAGTTGTGACAGGAGACAGGGATGCTGGCAGCCCTTTCAGTCAAGATGGGTTTACTATGTCTCTGCTGTGTATGGCTTTCCAGGCCCTAACCTCCATGACACACTCTACTTGGTCACCATTTCCTTAATTAGATCTTGAAAGTTATCTTTGAGACTAAACAAACTTCGCTTTGTCATATCTTAGAGACGTCAAAACTTCTCCTCCTCCCAGGCTCATCACAAAGCCCAGGCTTTGACTTCTCTGCTGCCCCAGTCACTGACTCCTCAACCTCAAGACCCACATTCGCACCCACCAGGGAGTGGCAGGTCCCTCAGCTCAGCCCCTCGGCCCTCGGCCGCCCAGCACTGTCCAGGGAACACATCCTCACGGTGCTCCAGTTACCGAGAGCATGTGGTCCAGACCTCCGAGTTTTATGCCCGTATGTGCCATGGAGCCATTCCGTGTAACAGCACACCAGGTCCTGTTTCGCTATCACCTTTCTTAGTCAACTCAGCTTTTCGGTTTTGTCAGAAAGAAATCTAGAAGTCAACTTGAAGATCACTATATTCACCTCAGTTTTCAAATACCATTTATACCCCATAAATTCACATTCGTCTTCATGATTTCAACCAACTAAGGGTAAGCTTTTAATGACCTATCTGTATAAGTCAAATAAACCTCCATCCATGCCCAAATTTCCATATATTGCCTCATGTCACTAGTCAAACTTAAAACTTTATTATTTTACAGTGTGCTTATTCCACTAGACCTCGACTATCCAATGAGACTGCTGTCAGTCAATGTGACTATTTAAATTCAAATTAATTAAATTGAATGAAGAATTCAGACTCTCAATTCCATGCTGGAGCCAAGAGCTCAGCAGACATGTAGATCACGGCTACCATACTGAGCAACACAAAACACAACACTTCCACCTTCACCAAAAGCCCCACTGAATGGGCTGCCCTGAAACCAACCAGACAGGAAGGATTACGTCATTCTGTGCCCCTCATCCTCTACCAGGCCTTAGCACAACCCTGAAACATCGGAGGCTGCATGCACACCCAGACACATAGAGACAGACAGACAGACACACACACACACTCACACACATACACTCACACCAGGTAGGGGGATCACTGAGTGAAAAAAAATACAAAGACAATGAAACAGTGGCTATAAATCACCTCCTAAGACTGGAGGTACAAACTCCTGGCTTCGCTATTCTTTAACAAAGCCTCTTCAGAAGCCTGTTACATGCTGAAGTTCGCATGTTCAAGTCAAATGACCCAAAGATGACAGTGTAGGGGCCAAGACGTCATGCAAAGCACCTCGTTTATTGCAGTACCTCAGACTCACGTCAGGGTTAGCACAAGGGTGCGACTTCTGCTAAATCTCAAAATTAATAGTGGCAGATATTCTGCATCTCACTCCAGGAGTTTCTGTTATTGTTGTTAAGATTTTGGATTCATTACCACTCCTTGGATAACCGGGCTTGTAAGTTAATAATGTAAATCTCAAACCATTTCTTTTCAAAAGGAAAGCTCTACTCACGACCTACACAATATATTCTTGTTGCTAACTAAAAATTTCCTAGGGCCAGGGATTTAGCTCAAGAAGTACCACATCTACCTTGCAAGTATAAGGGCTTAAGTTTGGTCCCTCATTCCACAAAAAAAAAAAAAAAAAAAAAAAAAAGAAAGAAAGAAAGAAAAAAAACCCCTATGGACTGTTCACTAATACTCAAATAACTATATATTAAAATAAGAATACATCAAATCTTTATCAATCCAAGGACTGAGCTATATCTGATGTTGGGGCAGAGTCTAGATGTCCCCCAAAGTCCTCATACAGTCATTTTTGAGAATAGCTAAATTTGTAAAGTGTGATGCTAGGATTAAGGCCACATGAGTACAAAACCCTACCCGAGCCATTGGTTTGGCACCACCCTAACTCCAGTACTCTAAAAGAAGCAGAAAGATACAGTGAAGGTCCCTTGCTTTCTCTACTGTGTGCTCATCTCCAATGCCTGTTCTGCCATCTCTGATTCTGAGCCAGCCAAGTAGAGACTGAACCTCTACAAACTGCAAACCTAACATACCCCTTCCCCTCTAATTTTAGACGTCAGGTATTTTGTCTTGAGCACAAGAGAAAAGTAGCTAATACAAGTCGGCAATTTTATTTTTATGTAGCATCTTGGTGAATCGCCCAATCTGGGCTCCAACATGGAATCCCTCTCCCACCTCTGCCCTCCGTGTGGGCACTCGAGCCAAGAGTAGTTATTCTCTCCAAGCCAAACCTTCTGTATTCAGGTTTAATTGCAGTGTTGGCACTTTGTGGCAAATAAGCAGATTTAGGGCTGCAGTTTTCCCCTTCAATCTCAAAAAGGTTGCTTAAGAGTTTTGAGAACCCCAAAAAATTTTTAAGGAAAATGAACTTTGAAAATTATCTAGGAAAAGGTAGGAAAAAAGAAAAGCTCACTATGACTGGTTTAAAAAGAAACAGACAAAAATCAAAGTAATCTTATGGTTTTGATAACAATGTCTCCCAAAGTAAAAAGAATTAAGATGTGTTACATCCATGTACCAACTCCTTAAAATCAATGTAATCATTATGTACAGCAAACATGTGCTAATAATAAAAACTTTAATATTTTAATTGGGAAACAATGTCCCCCAAAGCCCTCGTGATTCCACAGGCACGGCTCTCGCAGGGTGCTCTAGCTGGCATGCTGTTGGGAGGCGGGGCCTGGCTGGTCCCTGGGACAGCGGCCTGGAAGGGTACGCCTCCCTCCCAGCTCCTCCTGTCTCTCCCTGGCTTCCCTGCTGTTGCTGTGCTGGAGCCAGTGGACTCTGGACTGAACAGAAGGCAAAACACACCTCATCTCTTTGAATGTGGGGGTGTCAGGTCTCTTGTTCCGGCATCAAGAACTAAGACAGATCTACATGAAAGAGCAAACCAAAATTTAACAAACTGCATCCAAAATCTGAAATCTCTATTGTCTAGGAGATTAAACTAGCCTTGAAACACCTGAATGAGGAAAGAAAAATGGCCCAGGAAGACCTATCAGAACCTCTGTGAGGATTAAATTCTGCTGAACGCCCTCACTTGTCCCGCAGATCGTGAAGCACTCCAGCTGCAGAGCCGCCAGGGTCCCCGGAGATCTCAGCCGCGTGGAGCTGGGTGCTGGAAAGCAGTGGTCCAGCGGCATCCTCATTTTCTACCCTGCTCTGCATTTAGAGGGACCTGGGACTTATCTAACGGAACATGAGTGGAGGATGTGTACATCACGGCAGTACTCAGACAAACAGAAAACACACGGGCCATTTTCTATTTGGACCAGGCGCGCCCAAGGCAGTTTGTAAGCTGTGCCCTGAGCTGTGCCCAGGAGCGGTCCGTCTGGGAGCTGAGTAACCAACGGCTGGGATCCCCTGCTTCCATTTAACCTCCACCTACCTGCGCCCTGTTGCCAGTCACGATCTGCCCCCTGGGAAAAAGGTTTAGTGTGTTCACTGAAGATCTACCCTTGCCAGGGTCAAGACTGCCATCAGCAAACACCCCGCCCAATGGGACACAGCCCTGTGCGCTGCCCAAGAGCAAGTGACTGCCTTGGGGCCACCGTGCCGAGGGAGGAGGCAACTCTGCAGATGGTCTGGAGCAGCAGGGAGACTGAGGACGCTGCGACCGTAACAGTACGCAATCCTGTCCAAAGCTCTAATGCTAGTCCAGAGTAATTCCTGCGAATATTAACTGGATATCGTATTTTCTTCAAGTGATTTGGTAAATTATCACAAGATTAGGAAAATTTCATGAACTAGCCCGAAGACCACAGCTACTACGTGAGCCTTGGAAACTGACCACCATGTCTATGGTAAATGCTGGGGAGAGCAAGTTGCCGCAGTCCTTACACGCGCCGCGTTCCCCGAGGCCGCGCTTTTCCCTCAGCAAGCTCCCCCTGTAGTTCAGAGCACAGCTCAGGGGCCACCCCTCCCCAACCTTCCCTCCTGCGCACAGTTCATTGTTCCCCTCCTAGCAGCACTGTAATCTACTGGACCACACATCACTGGATTCGCGTGCCCCTCATTTCTTCAGCCTCAGCCACACTTCTCACCCTGGTGGAGGGACGGTCTCCTCAGCCCACCCACCGTGCAGACTGCAGGCCGCTCGGTCTGGGGCGCTTTCATGGGCACCAAGCAGCCCCAAAACAGGCTGATGGGTACAGCATGCACAGTGGACCTAAGTACTGAGTGTGCCTCAGCTTGCCATCTTTGTATCAGTAAGAATTTTAAATGTGTTACTTGTTAACACAAGTTACCTGTATCACAATTTCACAGGGCAGCAGCAGTAAGAAACCACACCCCAAAACACTTACTTTTGCAGGTTGTACTGAACATCTCAAGTTACATATTTTGCCTGTGTCCTTGGTCTCTAACAGCAAAATGATCGAGCAAGCCTTCTCTTCTGCAGACATGCACAGCTGCAAAACAAGCACTGGGCCCTCTTGTCACCGGAATGCTAGTGCATTCTCTTCTGTAGGAGATAAAGTGCTGCCGAGAGTAAAACAAAATGACCATCACTAAAGCCAGACGGCTCTGGCAGAGAGATGGGTGGGTGTTCCTCGTCTTGGGGCTGATGCAACCTCAGCGTTAACCAAGAGTCCGACACCAACCCCAGAGCTTCTGCTCTAGTGTTACACTGGACCTGGGAGCAGCTTTTAAAGACCTTTTACAAACCAAGAATGCCTGTTAAAGGATCCTAAAAGTTACAAGAACACATCTAGTATGTTCTCTTAAGAGGGTGCTAGGGAGCAGGAATGCTGCCTTCGGACTCAGCTCGGAAACTCATTGCCTAAGCCACAGAGGTAACTTCCAGGACACTTGGAAAGTCGTTAGCGTTCCGAGGATCCCAGCGGGCCCCGCGACCTCCAGGCACTCAGCCGAGCAGAGGCTCTGGGAGGCCTGCAGGAGGGACCTTGCAGGTGTGCGGAGGCTGCCCGCTCTCCTCGGGCACATCCTCACGGCAGCTCACAGAGGATGGGAATGAGAACAGGAGGCAACCAGGAACGGGGAGGAGGAGGTGCGAGTGCGGAGTCTCCCCGGGAAAGCAGCTCCACAGCCTGTGAGGAGGGAGCTGTGACAGCAGCCATCAGCTCCACCCTCAGCGAGCTGACGCTGCCCAGCGCACGTTGCGCGCATGACACCCTTTGGCAGGTGTCCTTCCCTCCGCCATCCTACACCTAAGGACGCGAACTGCGGAGCGTTAACTTGCCCAAAACCGCAGCGCCGCAGAACCAGGGTCTGCAGCCCTCCGCGTGGATCTTCCTGGCAGTGTCGTGCCCCGCAGCTGCCTCGCAGGCAGCACCCAGCATGGACTGAACTGGGAGGTCGGCACTTTAGCACCCCCAAAAAGGTCCCATCTGTCAGATCCCTGGAAATAGGGTTGTCCGAGGGCATAATCACTCACCAGGAGGCCTCTGGCACAGAACAGTGGGTCTTACTACTGAAAAGCTCTCAAAAGTTCGCCATCACTCCCAGAGGAGGAGCCTTAAAATCAGAGACTGGTATTCTCCCGGGAAAGGCCAAGGAGCTCCATACAGAGTAAAGGCCAGTGACCAGTTGCCAGAAGCTGGGAACGCAAGGGGCAGTGCTTCCTCAGGTCTTCAGATGGAGCACAGCCCTGCACACACTGACTTGAGAGTCCCAGCTCACAGCCTGAGAAAACCAAGTGCTCCAAGCTGTTGTGTGCACAGGGAAGCCCCGGGACGCTGAGGCAGTGTTACCCCTGAGGAGCAGGAAACCTCAGGCCGGGGCCAATTAATAAAGCAAGGGCTAGGGCTGCTGCATGCTAGCTTACAGGGCACACATATCTGACAAGAATGCACAGAGTTCATGAAAAGTCCTGTCGTAGCTATCAGCACTCTCTTTTCTCATGACTCAGCTTATGGAATGAACTTCTACCTACAGTAAAATAAGGGGAGCTGAAGACCACACGGTTAGCACAGGCACACAGACGGCGAGAAGCTCTCGGACATCGGGAGAGAAGGGGATCAGAACAGAACCTTCAGGGGCTTCATCACGGAAACGGCTAGGTTGAGAAGCAGTTGGGTATTCTGAGAACCCTTCTGTGGGAGCTGGGTCGTGGGACTGACTCTCAGGCAGCCCGAGTGACTGACCTGCAGAGGAAGCGGACAGACTTCTGCCATGTCTCCTGAGAAGAGCTGTAACAAGCCCAACGGAGACTAGGCTCTACGAACTGAACCTGCACGCGGACTAAAAATGGGCACAGTACGATAACTGTACTCGAGACAAGAATGCAGGCTTTCCCTGAAAGATTTAAAACAAGCAGTGAAGGTCCTTGTGTGTTTGCTTCAACAATCACAGATCGGGCAGAGAGCAAAAGCGGAAGGGAGCCCCTTCCTTGGATGACACTCAGCAGCACCCCGAGTGTGTCCTCAGCGGTGTCCTGGGGCTGCTCACTCTCAAGTGGAAATAGTTTATGGGATTTCTTTATCCAGATCAGACAAACATGTGCTCCACAAGGTATCAGTATTTGGACTGAGCTATCTGACATAGCCAAGATAAGAAATATCAAGAGAGCCCAAAAGTTCTGATTTCAATGTGGTCTCCAAAGGCACCGTCATGGCTTTTACAAACCATCTGGGTCCTCAAGGCAACTTAATTCTAATCTGATCATTTTACCAAAATAATTACCAAAAAAATATCCATCTCAGGACTTATTTAGCTTTAGCAGCCAGGAAAAAGTCAAGTCACTGGAGATAATGTGAACTACATCCAACCACAATTCAGCAGATAAACTAAGTTCCATTGACAGAAACAAATCTTAGCTGTGAAACAGTTCTTAAAATCACCAAAACTGCTTTGTTCATCTTCTTATCCTCATTTTGCAGCATGATACTTTCTAAATAGAGAAATAAGCTTCTGTTAATAAAAACAATTTTTAAGGGTAATAACTCCCAAAAATGAATTCTACAGCTTAAAGTGTGTGTGTGTGTGTGTGTGTGTGTGTGTGTGTGTGTGTGTGTGTGTGCATGCATATATTAAACTCAAAGGAGGCCAGGCAGAACACCACATGCCAAGGCACACAGAGCCTACCAGACAAAGTCCAGGGGCAGGGCAGGAAAGGGACACGGAGCACAGACTCACGCAGGATGGCACATCTGGAGCTCAGCACAGGGGACAAGGAAAGGCAGGCGGTGTCAGATCCGAGGCATCACAGAAATCTAGTTTTCACAAAACTCAAAGAAACTGTAAGGTAGATCACTGTCCCTGATAAAGGTGTAAGTTTTTAAACAAGCTGATTGTAAAAACTGTAGGATAACAGTTTTCAAACTATTTGCTAATTATTCCATATTATCCATGAGTTATCTTCTTGCCAGAAACAATACTGAATAGTGATACAGTGCGTACAATAAAAATGGGAAATTTGGTGTATCTTTCCAAAGTAATCCAGTAAAAAGTAAAACATACTTTGCTATTTAATAAGTGAAGAACACAAAGTCATTTAAGTTAATTCACGCTATTAGGTAAAGTGAGAAATTCATGATTATCTTAAACTAAAGAAAATATTTGCCACCCTTAATTCACAAACCTGACTTAAAAAAAGAAATGTATTTTAAAATAAGTTTTCCAAAGTCATTCTCATGGTTTCTGGCAAAAAATATCATTTAAACATGCCACAATATTGAAAGCTCAAAATTATTAAAAATAACGTACAATTTAGGGTACAATGATTCATGTAAAATACTGTTCTTTCTTCCTCGTAGCATTTATTGTATAATATTTAGGAAAACAAAGAACACTATAAAATTCAAAACCAATCTTTTTCATATTGAAATTTTTCAGTCTATTTCAAAAACCTCAAAACAATTGCCACCAAATTTGTTTTCAGAGAAAATGTTCTCTAATAGTATCACCTCTCTCATTTAAAAATAAGTGAAAAAGCTGTTTCACAGTAGATCAGCCTTTAATAGCCTTTGATTCCTCTTATTGCAAATATACAGATCACTTAGGCAGGAGATATTAAAACCAGAACAAGTAGGCAACATGAGAGTCAGAAAGTAGACAACACCATTCAGTGAAGTAAAGAAAGAAGATCCTGAGCTAGTTTGACATTCTTACTCTTGTCACCTGTAATGCACATTGTCTCTACTAACAAATGTTTGACTAAAATTACTGTTAACTTAAGAAACAGAGATAGGGGGCCAGGGATTTAGCTCAGTGGTTCCGGTATCTGTCTTGCAAGTGCAAGGGCCCGGGTTCAATCCCCAGTAACCACATACCATACTGGGCATGGAGACTCACCCCAGCAGCAACCAGTACCACATACCACAGTGCCGGGCGTGGTGGCTCACACCTGTCATCCCAGCACTCAGGAGGATTGCTGCGATGTGAGTTTGAGGCTGAGCTCAGGGCTAGCCTGAACTATAGAGTGAGACCCTGTCTAAAACAAAAATTAAAAAAATAAAAAAGATGATACTAAAAACACCAAGAACAGGAGCAAACAAATCATCTGCCACTGTAGGGCACAGACATACATGATCTCACTCCACTGCTTTGAAAGTGATGCTAAATTTAACTCTGAATTAATTGAAAGCCCAAATACATGGGGGGAGGAGGGAAGAGAAGAAGGTGAACAAAGTTCTTATCTTTCAAAATTAGGCAGCTGACCAGTTAAGTCTAGAAAAAGAAAATGTCCCAGGAGTGAGTTCTAGAAGACGGGGAGTAACACGGGAAGAGCAGACTCTCACTGCCTTCCGCCGGAACTGTATTTTGCAGCTGACGCGCCTCAGGCACACGAAGTGCATACACAGGCTGCAGAAGAGCATACACAGGCTGCAGAAGAGCACGCACAGCAAGAGGCACTCTTAACCCACTCCTTCGACAGACACTTCCAAAGCCTGCTGTGTGTTGGGGCTTTCCTCTTCACTCACTGGCGAAATACACACCAAGATCGCAGCCTCCACAGAGCCTCTGGGTCTAGAGCCTCCAGGGAAACAGGCAGAAGTGGGCGCTGCAGAGAGGACATCGACGAGTGCAAAACCCAAGCCTCAGGGCGCTTCAGGACGCGCCGAGCACATCACTGAGGCACAACAGAGATTACCCAGGAGGCTGTGGGGACTCACACGCCTCATCCTTTCTTCAAAGTAATACTTCCACATATCCGAAGACATACAGAAAAGTATTAATCTACAGCTCCACTATTAAGGAATCTTGAGGATACTGTGTAATACATTTTAATATGCTGACAATCTCAAATAGAAAATTTCAGAAATATTTACTAGATATTAGCAGTTTGCCCCTTTTGCCTCGCGATCTTACTTTTTTCAGAAATAGAATGTTAATTATCATTAGCTAAAATGCCATCATCAAAAGCGATACTATCTTCCTATTCTCTCCCTCTCTAGAGACAATTATCAGAATATCATTCCCTGTAGGTTTATTTCAATATACATAAATGACCAGACAAAATGGATATGATTGTATTTTGTGTGTCAGTGTTTTACATAAATAGCACTGTATGATACGTTGTAAATGGGTCTGTCGTTTTTCCCCATCATCAATGTGTGTATGTGCATGTGTGTGTGTGATGTATTCTCACCAGTACAGAAAGACATAATTCACTCCAACTGCTATATTTATAGATAAACTGCAGTTTGTTATTCATTTCTCAAGTTGCTTCCTTTAAACACATGTACAAACACACAGTTTGCAGGGCCTTCAAACACTGTTGAAATGCAGCAGAGATCAGGCATATATTCATGTGATTCAAAGCAACTATGAATATTCTGATCTCTGCTATACTCTGCTGCATATATGAACACACAGTGTTGGTGAAAAGACCACCGTAACTCAGGTGCCCCACACTCAGGCCGTAGAGTTCCTCCAGGGAGACAGCCATCCACCAGCCAGGTCAGAAGCAACAGACATTTTACATCTCCACTTTACCAGAAACTCTCACATTGTTCTTTTGTCACGTTCCAGCCAACTTTAAGAGTACTTTTCTGCCACTGTGATAGGTAGAGTGGTATTTCATTGTGGGTTCCTTTCCGTTTCCTAGACCACAGACAGGCTTTTGAGATGACGGAGTTTGTCTTTGAGTGAAGTGAGCAGCTGGTCAGGAGTCAGGAGAAATGATCACCACCGGAAGTTAGCCCAGAGCCTCGGACCGTTCTCTATGGCTCCCCTCGCATTAATCTGCAGCAGTGGCCTCATGGGACGTCAGCCTCCCACCAAGGCCTGATACAGAGTGAAGTATCCAGCACTCCTGCCCCGGTAGCGAGACAGGCCCAAGATCATCTACCACATTTTCTACTTCATTTCAGATTCAATGCAAAGTCCTCACCAAACAATCCTTACATTTCCACGTGAGAGCAGCTGGTGTGAATCTTACTTTCATCTTCACAGCTGCTTCTGATAAACCCACTGCACTGAGGCCACGAACCCACTAGTGGGTCCTAATGCTCAGTCTGGACAACACAGGCTCTCTTCCACGGGCTTGGGCAGAAGCACACACTCCTGGACCAGCAGCCGGCATATCTGACCGGCCCTGTGCCCCCCAACTCTCAAACTCGGTGTGTCAGTGCTACGGGCACTCGGGCCACTCTTCCTATAGACGTGCAGGACAGGGACAGTGGCCTTGCATGTGGTGTATTTCTAAGGCTAAGTCCATCTTCAGATTGCAAAGGTATGTGCACCTGGAGCAGTGAGTATCCCGGACACATCGTACTCTAAGTTATTTGAGCCCCCAAGATTTGGCACAATAAATGACAGAACTGTCTCCACTCCACAGGAAGCAATAAAATGATGTATTAGTTGGTATTTTCACTACCCAAATACTACAGTTTCACAGCTTCCCCAAGTGTCACTGACAACAAAAACATTTCTACTGTAGAACAAAGAATCAAACTTAGGTCATTGGGGGTTGTTTTAAATTGCTTTTAATTTTTCTCTCCCTGAGACCCCTGCCCTTGTTTTGAACCTACTCCCACTGAATGTAGCTCAGGCTGACCACTGAAAATGTGACAACGCATTCGTGTATACAAATGAAAAATTATACATTTGTAATTTTGTGTTTTTAAATATAGGCTAAACACTCTGATTAAAGTGCACAATGCTCTTCAAATTTATAGTTGTTATTCTTTTAATCCCTATTTAATTGAATGCAATAATAAAATATACCAATCAACATCTTAAATTCCGTGACACACAAAGCCAGTACTGAGGTGCTTTAGCGACTCAGGGCGTTACACTGTGGTGTCTTTCTAAAAGTGTGCATGCACTCACAGCGTGGAATGTTATGATTGGAGAACTTACAGGTTTCTAAATTTAAAAATAAACACAACTGTTTTCATTCCAACTGTGTTTATGCAAAGGTTCTGAAGATGAGAACTGGCAGCTTATCTCTACCCTGCCTTCTCCGCCTTCCCCGAGCTCCTCTTCGCTCCTGCTGAGCATCTGCAAGGGACAGCCTGTTAGTGGGGACTCGTCAGCGATCTGAGTGGAGTGTCAGAAAATATACCCCAAACTACATCTACACACACGCAGAGGAGGACGACACTCTCAGGTGACAACGGGGGAACTGGAGGAGAGAAGACGCGCTCGCTTGAATGTAATTTGGTACTGGAGCTCCATCTCCAAAGGAAAGCTTTTAATATCTTGCTCAACTCTGACAGTGGCTACATTCAATTTTCTTAGTTTTCCATGAGTATGAATTAGAATCCTTATTTCTAATGAAAAGTTTCTTTAAAACTGATTATAAGTTATGGACTCTCCTTGTGTTACATCTTAATAAATATAGCACCTAAGTAAATATACTACATTTACTAGGAAGCTACATAATACTAGTAAGAGATGTACTACTGGAGGTCTTTGCATTATTATGTTCATATTATCATTTTGTACTGAAGTACCTTTATCCTAGTAGTATCAGTTAATTTGCTCTAAACAATAAGAAAGGTTTAAAAGCAAGCTCCGAAGCATTCTTCTGAGAAGTTTTCTCATCTTGGAAACAAACTACTGGTGTGTCCTGACTGGCGGTCCCAGAGGCCCTGGCCTTGGATAGCTGTAAACGCGGTTATTTGAGAAGTTGGCCTTTGCAGTTGTGAGTAGATTAAGGGCTCTGACAGAGTGCTTCCTGACCATCCCAGCGGGCCTGAGAGGCATCGCAAGGGTTCTTGGGAGGCAGAGGGCAGCTGCACACAGAGTGGGGGATGGACGAGGCGGCCTCCACTGGAGGGACACGAGCCGCACTACAGGCTGGGAGAGACGGGGCGGGCTCCGGGAACACGGAGGGAGCGCAGCGCTGCTGCCACCTTGACCTCAACCAGGCACCGCTGCTGCGGCACTTCGCCCCTCAAAGACAGACAGGACAGATTCCTGCTGACTAAAGCACATCCACTTTGTGGTGCTTTGTTTCGGCAGCCTCTGGAAACAAATGCACGATTGTTACCGGTGCAGAATAAAGTTTTGAATTTTTAAATTAAGCTCATATACTAGGAGAGAAACAATCAGTTGAGAAAAATAAATAATCTCACTGACTGTTCTGCACAGTCTGAGAAGGTTTTTTAAAAAATCAGGCCTAGAAAACAGCACATTTCAAGTGTGAAGACTGGAAGAAATGCAAAGTGCCACAAAAATCTTTCAGAAATTTGTCAGTAATCAAGCAAGAGCATTGGAGATTCTTTCTCATTGACTCAGTAATTTTTTGAAAATTGATGCTGAAAAGGCACACCAAAATCCAACCAAGCTCTACGAAGACGCTCCTCGCGCATGTCAACCACTCGAAGCAGCCTGAACACCCAGGGCAGGATGAGAGGCAAGCCTGTCTCCTCGGCGGGACACTGTACAGCAATCAAAAATGACTTTACAAGCTGAGTGTGATAGTCCACATCTGTACTCGCAGCATCCCGGGAGGCTGAAGCAGGAGGACAGCAAGCGCAAATCTAACCTAAGCAATTCAGCAACTTAATGAAATCTTGTCCCAGAAATAGAAAACTAGATAAATAAAAGGGCTGGCAATGTAATTCAAAGTCCCACAGTTCCACCTCTCCAGTATGTAAAAAGTTTATGGGTAATGTGGCCTCCAAAAAACTTGTACTATCATTCTCATTTTAAATGCCTACATTAAAGAAACAATCTACACGGTACTAACATAGTGGGCTTTTTCCGTTCCTTGTCTTTTAACAGTGTTTGGTTTTCTTTTGTACCTCTGAGGACTGAACCCAAGGCCTCTGCACTGAGCTACACCCCCTACCCATTTTGTACTTTATTTCTGAGACAGTATCTAGATAAATCCCCCCAAGAAAATGTTGCTAACTATATAAACTACTCAGGATACATCCAGTCTTTCAAATGAAGCCCTCCACTTATTTCACTTATTTTTTGATTCAGAATATAGGTTATATTACAAATATATTGGTGCGGAGCTGGGGATTTCGCTCTGTGCACAAAGCCTGCCTCGCAAGTGTGAGGTCCCAAGTTCAATTCTCAGTACCAAAACTAAAATATGTGTGAGCCTCTCCTTACAGTAAGATTTTAGTTTGAGCACTTAATCATTTTGTAAATTGAGAGCCAATAATTTTCAATAAACATGAACGGATAGCTGCAGTTTCACTTCTAAAGACAAGTGAAAGATAACTTTTGTGAAACTCTAGGAATTTAAAGTACACAGAAATGTATTACATTATCTTTTTCCAAATATACCTTTTCATTAGGGGAAAGGTCATAGACACTAAATATTTTATAATTACAGTCAGGAGCTCTATTTTTCTAAGCAATTTTGAGCTTCTGAAGTTCCTAGTACTAGAATATAATTAAAGAAATTACATAATGCTTAATAAAAAACCACAACAAAATGAGAGTTAATCTTTACAGTAAAGTCAGGGTATACAAGTTTAATCATATTTAAAATCACCTCGCAAGTGTGAAGAACCATTCTCTAACTTTTCTGTACTGGAACAGACATATTAATAATCAAGCCTAAGGGGACGGGGATGTAGTTCAGTGGCATCATGCCCGCCTATCAATAAAGCCCCAATACTGCATTAATAATGAAGGAGGAGGAAGAGGAGGAGGAGGCGGCGGCAGAGAGAGGAGGAGAAGCAGCCTAGATTTCAAGAAAAGACATGCTCATGGCCATGTTTACATGCATAGACATCTATAATACTAATTTGAGAAGTTACGTCAACTTAGGCAAAATGAAAGAGTAAATGTTATCATCACACCCCTAAAGAAACATATTAGTCATTTTTATCCTTTGAATTAGTAAAGGTATATTTTCACAAATCCCCAAAGAGCTTTCACATAGGACCTCACCACTGCAGGAAACACAGATCTCAAGAAGCAGTGTTAGTGGGGCAAAGACTGCTTGTTCCATCTCCAAAGCTACGCTGGTCAGAGTGGTCACAGGACACCGGGGTCACCAACACAATGCAACTCAGATGTCACCAGAAGCTCCAGACACATCCCACAGACAGCTGGCCTCAGGTGAATTCCTTTTTGTGATGTTTCCCTAACAGTTTAGCACTAAACATACCACGTAGTGAAGAAGGAAACCAATCTGTGAAAGCTTTGTATTCTGTAGAGCCCCAGCCTGCCTCTTGGCACTGCTGCGATCAACCCCACCCCACCCTTACCTTAGCTCCGCAAACTCTGTTACATGTACTGTCCAGCCAGCTCACAGCCTTTCTTACATCCGAGGTGTATGTGATCATGTGTATTCATAATGTACCAATAAAGATAATTTTTAAAAAATAATTTTAAAAAATGAGAAGTCATGTTATTCTGGTAAAAACTCTTAATGCTGAATGCGATTATCATGTGTATTCATAATGTACCAATAAAGATAGTTTTTTTAAAAATAAATAAAAACATCTGAGGTTTGGCTTCAGGAGACTATCTGGCTCAGTTCTTTTGCTTTCAAAGCGTTTGTTACAGTTGCTTCTTCACTACTGTTGGAAACAACGTCACCTACAGCCTGTACCTTAACCTAGCCAATGACATGTCAGCTTGTAAACACCACCGTTGCTGAGCTTGACCACTAGGTGAGACTAGTGTAACTCCACCCCTTAACTTCAGGAATGTTCTGGAGCAAGGGTATAGAAGCCTGGTTTTCAGCAGCGGCACTGCCCTCTTTGCAGAGAAGTCCTAGCCAGTCCGCTGGTGTCAGGACAGAGGTGCACACTTGGCATCCATGACCCCCGAGTGCAGCTCCCGCGCTCGCGAGGGCTGCACCGGGCTCCCGGCTGCCACCCTGGAGCTGCACACACTGGCCAGCATTCTGCCACTGCAATAGTACCAATCCCTTTTCCTATTTTAGAACATTCACAGGATGACATCCAAAAACTGGACACAAAAGCAGCACAACAGTTTAAGAAATCTCCAATTGTTTTATTTTAGTTGTGTTATAGGGCTTTTTTTTTTTTTTTTTTTTTTAGGTTTTTTGAGACAGGGTCTCGCTTTTGTGGTTCAGGCTGGCCCTGAGCTCAGCCTCAAACTCACATCACAATCCTCCTGCCTCTGCCTCCCGAGTGCTGGGATTACAGGCGTGAGCCACCACGCCCGGCACTATAGGGCATTTTTATACCTTTCCAAGATGATGAATGTCACACATCTCATAAGCTCTGAGGTGTTTCTTAATGAATCCTTTGAAATGCCGTATGTTCAAATTTAACCAATGGACTGCTCTCAGATCCAAAAATCAAAATGCTTTCCTTGATTCAATTTCCAAACAGAGCAACACTTAAAAAAATCTGAATATATAATCTAACGGAGCTGACATATAGCAGGACAAGTCTTCATGAATTGATTTTTACAATGAGTAGATCCATTTGTCTACAGTCACCATTTTTTTAAAAAATAGAGACAAAATGTTTCAATTTTCTCATAGATTATAAATCAAAGAAAATTGAAGGCAGCTACATAAACAGTTTGCAGGCTCCATCTGCTGCACGGGACCCGGTGATCTCTAATGTAGTGCATTTAGCCTGTTCACCCCTGGCCACCATCTCTGAATAAACACGTCTCAGGCCATCATTAATCTACACAACGTGGGACATTTTTCTTTCAAGAACAAACAGGTTTTAAACTTTGGACTAGCTATACAACTGTAAAACCACACAGAGAAAAAGAATCTCGTGATATGTGTTTACATTAAAAGTCGAACATGATCCTACCAAGTCTCTCCACTGAGAAGGTGTTTTAAAGAACTGAATACATCCATATTCACTATTTTCACTTCTACTGTTATTCTTCTGTGTCTCAGGACTTGCAGAATAATTTTCCTGCCTAGTACTCAGAGAGCCCAGAGGAGGAAATCAGTTTTCATCATGAATTTAAAACAATTTTAACTTATTTAACCATTTTATTTATTTAACCATTTTAAGTATACTTAGTCTGTTAAAGAACAGCAACAACCAAAAGCTAGAAGAAAAGCAAGCTGTCTCCATACTCCATAAACAAGATGAACGCGTTTAAAGAAATAACAAGTTTACGTTCCTCAGACAATTCCAAAATAATCAGATACTAAATAATAACTTAGAGTGATCAAAAGATATTGCAGAAAGGGCATGTCTAGTTTTATGAATACCTTTTAAAGTTGTTCTACTTGGGATCATATGCAAAAGGAAGTATTGTCAAAAGTCAATCCTGTAAGAGTTCTACCTTCAAAATAAAGTAAGGGATAACTGTGGACCAGTATCATGTATCACAACACCGCACGGCAACCCTACAGTGCGGCCCCTGGCTGTCCCCCTCCTCCTCTGCTGCAACCCTCCCTTCCCCTGCTCTGACCTGCCCCTCAGCCACAAGGACTACGTTTGTTGAAGGAGAATAGGTGGGCAAAGGAGGAATAAACGCTCACTGTGTAAGAGAAAGCTAGCTTTGCCAATGTATTGGAGAAACTGTTCACAAACAGCTGACCTATGTGACAGTATCACCCCTGAAATGTTGCCAGGGTCAGGAAGACCCAGGATAACCTCCAAGACGCACAAGAACCATTTGTGTGTCTGTACAGAGAACGTGGGGAGTGGGTTATTTTCTTACTGCAAACAAGTTGAGGGGAAGCCTGGCCTGGTTATGCTTTTTTATAGTATTTCACTTTCCTTCTTATGGGGTTACTAAAATACTAGCAGTGCCCTGCCTATGAGATATACGTGGTCCCTTTCACGGTGGGAGTTAGCAGCACTGTTTTAAAGGGAAATATGAGAGCAACATTACAATTTCCAAATTCAGTTTCAGTAACTAAATTAACATGACAAGATTCTCAAGAAATGCCAAAGACAACAAAAGTGAACCGTTTACCCTGAGTAGCACATTTCGGTCTGGGGCTCAGAACTTGCACCCCAGCCCATTTAACGTTTGTTATCCATGTTGGGCTCTGCCACACAGCGCTGGGCTTCCTCACCATTCTCACCTTGTCTGAGATCAATACCTCCCATTTACATTTCGCCTTCAACCAGCCAGTGCTCAGAACACCATTTTACAAGAATGGAAACACACCAAGAAATTTTGCCTGAAGTCGTATGAGACTCCAGCTGTAAAACCACCAGTGAACTCAGTTCCTAAGCATGGAATAAAGAGTATTTTTGTCTCACTGATTAGAGAAATCCAATTTCAATTTTTGTTTGTATGAGCGAGACTCGCTGCTCTTTATTATCATACTGAAATGTGTTTCCTGAATTTGTGAAATAAAAACTTAGAACAAAAAAAAGTAATATTTTCTCTAAGAACATATGCATTTATTTCTTTTTAGGAAGCCCATACACACTATGGTAAGGATCCTGTTCACACAAATTTCCTAAGTATTTAAAGACCATGTCAAGAAAGACCAACATGCTCATTGCTGTTGACAGAGGACTATCCTGGGATTGACCATAAATGCAAAATGGTAACTCCAGGGCCAAAACGAAAGCCTGGTTTGCAAAGTTTCCTCCTTGAGAAAGTGAAGATACTTTTATCAGTGCATTTTACAATAATTATTTTCATTTTAAATCCTTGCACATTTTAGATTCATTTATACTATAGAGGAATGTTACTTTAATCAAATGTCATACTGTTATATTTTCTTGTTGCTAAATTATATTAAAAAATCGATCATATAATCATCACTTACACTTAAAATGTACTGAGCTACATAGCACTGGACTTCTGTTCTTGATGTGTGCCTTAAAAACTTCCAGGGCTCACTGTCCCACTTTAAACAGACTCAGGACAGGGAACGGTGTGCACTGAACCCCGAAGTTCATCACCCCACCCTTCAGAAAGAGCAGAGTCAGGTATTGTTACCAAAATGCAGCAAAACATGCAAAACCAGACTGAGGAGTTTATTTAATAATTTTTAAGACTTTCAACACTCATTTCTTGTAATTCGTCTACTGGAAAGTTGACAGATGGAAAGAACTAAAGTAAAAGTGAGGTTGTTTTCTCCCTCTGCCCAGGAAGAAATCTTTGAATCTTCCCAGGTCCAATTCAGGAATCTATATTTTTCTATACCGATATAATTACTTCTTCACCAAGTCAAAAATTCAACTATAAAGTAGTATACATAAAATTATTTTTTGTCCTCCATGCCCTTTCTGGTTCATGTACAGTACCTTCTACATGCTCAATACCTTCTCATGTTCAGTAAACGCTTATTGAAAGAATATATATACAGATAAAACTCGAGATCAGATCAAAATCACATACCACATAATTATGAATATCAAACCCTGTACTAATGCTTCTCAAACCCCAACATGTACCAGTGTTTTTAGAATGCAGGTTGAAGGTGAGACCTACGATTCTGCACCTCAGACAAGCTCTTGGGTAGTGACACTGATCCTCATTCCCTGTCCACCCCGCTATGTGGAGAGGACATGTTCTGGGATAGCACACACTGCACGTGGTGGGTTGTTGAGGAAGCTGCGTGTTTCTCTTGAACCCGTTGAGTTCTGATGACAAACCTCAACTGACTGTACTCAACTTGATAACTAAGTGCAAATTCATGTTTATGTGAATTTCCCTAAATGAGACATAAGCTTTTTTCTTTTAAAGAATACTTTTAATTATGCTTGTATTTTCAGTCCCAAAGGACAGGGCAGTGCTTTATATGTGGGAAAGACTCAATTTCATATTAATTACATAAATAAAAGTTAAGCACCTGAAAGGTAAGGCCGTCTTTCATTTTGTCCATCTCCTTGTCACACTTAACATAGTGCCTCTAACACAGAAAAACCTGCATGTCTGCTGAATGGATGAGCAGATGAATGAATACTACACCCATGTTTCTCTGGAAATTATCAGCTTTTTACATGCCCTGATCAATGCCAATTTTTGGCACTTGCCAACAATTCTGAAAGACCTCATAAGCCCCAGCATTAGTGAATCTGCAGTGTTCCTAGGTCAAACACACACTCTCCTTGCTATCCTATTTTTCAGTGTTGTCTTTCACTCTCAAATGTTACATATTCTTTTGACATTCCCTTTTTGTGGGCCAGGATTTAAAAATGTAGCCACTGTGGTTTTAAGCTCTGGATTACTACCACTTCAAAAACCACTAGTACCAGAAATCTTAGTGTTAAGCCTTAAGATGTAAACTACTTCAATAATCTGTCTTCCCATTTGATTTTTAAGAGTCACAGTCTTAGCTTTACCTGCATAGAAAAATTAGTAATAGGAAAGGTATCGATGGAATTCTGCATTTATTTCCTAACTGCCCCTCGTTAATAGGATTTTGTTACTAGAATCCATATTATCTATGGAAAAATATCTGAAATACCTAGAGGATGTGGCTGTTTCTTGAATCAAATTTTATCACTTTACAAATTGCAGGGAAAATATAAAAGTTATCTGTAGACTGAGAAATGCTAAAAGTGTTTATCAAACAGCTAAGCTCTTAAAAGCTTAGCCAGATAAGGACTACTAAGCACCTAATGTCATGGGATACAGATGTCAGGGTGTGCTGATCTGGACCCAAGTGTGCTCCCCTCAAATTCATGGATGAAGTGGTGCTGGGACCTGGACAAGGTTTCTCAGAGCAGTGATCAGGTTTAGATAAAATCCTGGAAGAGAACTTCATGATGGCAATGGCGCCTCCATAAGAAGAAAGGCAGCAAACTCGCCGGATTGAGCCCTGCGGGCCGTAGGTGGCAGTCAGCACACTACGAAGAGTGTCTTTCTAAGGCCACAACCATGCTGGTCTCCAGTTTGCACTTGCAGCTACCAAAATTGAGAAAATTGATTTCTGTTGTGTAATCTACCCATTCTATGGTTATTTTATGATTGCGACCTACACTATTAATAAAACGTCTGATTGCCTTTTATGCCTTTATGTAAGAGTTATGTCATGATAATGTCCATGTAGTTTAAACCATCATAAATGTATTTTTATACTACAGTAAGCAATTTAAAAATACACTTAGCAAATAAGTTTTAATTCAACTTCCCGTTGATCATAAAAATGCAAAAAATAAAGGAAAAAAACTCCACACTTACTTTACCAAGTAATTCAGAAATATACTTGTGGAGGAGGGGCTGCCTCATTAGCAGTAAGTGCAGACATGCAGACATTCCCCTGCACAAAACCTCTTTCAGCAGCATCAGAGAGAGAATGCTTTCTGCATGTGTCACTCTCAAGTCCAAGCCTCCAGCACGCTTCTTGTTATATGCAATTAGCTCCATGCCAAGACTTAGTACATTTCATAATAAATCCCTTGACCGCGTTAGCTGGAGGCTTGGCGAAGTTGGAAAGGCTCTATTCACGAAGGCAGAAAACAAGCCACAAGACTTATTCCACAGCAAAACGCACTTGCTAGATGCCAAAACACTACAAATTTCAACAGCCTGGCTTGCTGTCTCCCTCAACCCTGCCTCTGCCTGGGGGTGGACAGGGCACTAAAATACAAATGCCATGTGAATGTGATTGACGAGCGTGTAAGGGGGGAAAAGCCTGACATTTGTTTACTTCTTCCTCCTCCTAAATCTTGCTGCTAACCTCGTCCCTAAACCTAATCTACCCACCCACAAAAACCCAAAGTCACATGAGCAACACGAGGCAGTTTACCCTCGTTTTAAACAGTCGCCATCTGTTGCTCACAGGAGGGCTGCTGCTCCTTCTCAGGTTTCCCACAGCGAACACGAAGGCCGTGGGGCATTGTGGGTTCTGTGTGGGAAAGTTTGCAGCAGGGTAACCGGAGCAATGAGAAATGTTGGGAGGATGGGCATTTCCTCTGTTTCCAGGACCAAAAAAAAATCAATTCTTTAACTTGTACCAATGACGCAGAGGCAAAAAAAAAAAATAGAATCACAGAACTGCAGAGTGGAATATGAGCATGCTTTGGCATCACAAGAACCTAGATTTTCAATCTTACTTTCATATTGCTCGTAAGAACCTCCATGTCAGGGCCAGGGATTGAGCTCAGTGGTTCTGGTGCCTGCCTTGCAAGCACAAGGTCCAGAGTTTGATTCCTGGTCACCGCATAAAACAATGCCGGGCATAGTGACTCACACCCACCAGCAATCAGAATCTCATACCACAGTGCTTGGTGTGGTGGCTCACGCCTGTAATCCCAACACTTAGGAGGCAGAGGCAGGAGGATTGCTATGAGTTTGCGGCTGGCCTGGGCTACATGGTCAGCTCAGGGCCTGAACTACAAAGTGAGACCTTGTATCAAAAACAAAAAAAAGAACCTCCAGGTCTTATTTGGGAATGGAGATAATACCCAGGTGTCACATGGCTTATAAGTGTCTGTCAGAAAATGCTTGTGTCATAAAGACACTTAATTCTACATGACAGATTCTAGCTTATTAACAAACAAAACATTCTAGTCACATGCAATATGATAAATATGGTAGAAAGCACAGAATAAAATCAACTTATTAACTAAATAAAATTAACTCCATTAACTTCCCTTTTAGACAAAACATATAGAACATCAACCCTGTAATATCTGCAGTAAAAATTGGTCAAAAGTAAGTCTTAGAGACCGTACAAGAGACTTCTGCTACTGACACTCTATACAAACACCATCACAAGTTTTTATGTTTGAGGACCTACTATACATTTTTAAAAAGAAAACTTTTTCCAAGAGAAAAAATTACTCATTTTTAAATTTGGTATTGTGTATTGTAAAATTTAAAATGTTTTAATACTAGCAAAATGTTCTGGAATTTCAGAGTAATGAACAATGATTTCCTCAAACATATGGTTTCCTTAGTGATCAATCATTATATGACACAGATATATATCCATAACTCTTCTAACAATAAAGTCCAATAAAACAAATTAGTCTCATATAAATAACGTCATAACAAAATGTTTAAAAATTGAGCTAGCCTTGAAAATTAGGTTCACTGCATCAACTTATGGGTAAAAGAAAAACTTAGTTAGCCTCCCTCCACCTCAAGCATTCCTTTACTTGCCAGCTCTGGACCAAGACACTCCTGCTTTCCCTCGCTTTGGCTCACCTATCTGTAACAGGTCAGTAATAGTACCTGTTCCTCCAACGTTGACGACAGTGTTTGAACAGTAGCTAATACATAAAAAGCACTGAGTACCAGTACTGCTATTCATGTTTTTCTGAAGTCATATTGTAAGAGCAATACTATCCAGTATCACAGGCCCTTGCCTTGTCTCCATGCTCTATCCACTGAATGTTCTGTCCTGTATGTGCACATGCTCACCTGCTGTACCTTGCAGGGAGTTGTCACTCCGCCCCCTGCCTCAGTGAGCACGCCCACCCAGCCAGAGGTCCCCACGCAGCGGCTGTCCTCGCTCTGTGAAGCGCTCAGACCAGCCCGATACCCGGTTCTACTCCAGCTCGGATGCCCATCCTCAGACCGAGGCAGCTCCAGAGCTGAGCTGCTCCACTTTACCACAACACAACAACCATTATTTATATTACCTACACACAAAAAGGGCTTTCTCCATTTTCATCTTTCCCCTTTCTTCTCGTTTTACTCAAGCTTTCTCATCTCCATCTTCACTTTGTATTATTCCTATTTTTAAATATTCACCATCAGTCTCTTCCGTGAATTTTTCTCAGTCATCATTTGCCCAGATTCTAGCAGATCTGTTAGAAAGGGTAGAAGGGTAGAAAATCTCCAACTCTTCTACATTAGTACGTCCTTGCTAATGCAGTGACATTTTGAGCCTAGCTTGAATGTAGTCATTAGCTCACACTTTCTCTCACTGAGAACACCACTAGCATTAATAGCAATAAAACTGTTCCATTGTTGTCAGCGTTTGTTTTTGCTTTTGCTCAGTTTGGGTTTCTGTTTCTGAAATGTAAAAATGATTAAAAGCTGGAGATGTTAGAATTTTGTTCTTCAGGGTCTCGAGCAGTAGTACTTTATTACCTGTTTTCTCATTTCACCCACTTTCTCTATGATGTATTTTGTCCCTTTGTGTTAGTCTTTTGGTAGTTTTTCTTTTCTAGATGTCCCTTATTAACTTCTGCGAAGTCTATTCTTCCTTAGGTATTCTGTAATTTATATTTACTTTGGAGATCATTTTGTATTTTCTTCCCTTTTTTTCCCTTTTATTTTTAAAAACTTTTTTAGTTTAAAATTCTTGATGAAAGGTAGTTTTCTTAAATGCTTGAGCATATGTAATTCAACCCGGTATGGACTCAGTTTTCTCCTGAGTGCTGGTTGCTTCTCAGGAGTGACAGGTAATGCTTCTCTTCATATGGGTAAAAGTCATTGCCTCATTTTCTTCAACAGGTCTGCACGCATCTTATTTTCTTGTGTTCATCCTCTTTCTGTCAGGGTGTTTTGAAAACACCTTCCTTCATTTTTGTCAGCCCGACAGTATTTATATGTTCCAGGAGGTCAGTGAGATTAGCTGGTTGTCTGGGTGAACGGATTTTTTTTGGTTGTAGCTTGCCACATCTGTGTCTGTTTCACAGAACACTTCCTTTACCCTGATTGCTGCTTTAAAATAAAAAATAAATTTTAAAAAACCTGTCTACATTAGCTTTTCTTTGACAAATATCTGAAATAATTGTTTCTAAATATGAAAGATTCACTTAGGCTCACGGCTTTGGAAATTTCGGTCCACGGTAGCCCAGTGCCCCTTGTTTCCGGGCCTGGGGAGCACGGCAGGAGTGGGTGGCACAGAAAAGTGCCACCTTGCAGCATCAAGGAAACAGATGCATGGCTGGAGCCCCATGGACTCCATTTGGCGCAGCAAGCCAACGTCCGAAGTCCTCCCGTCGCCCATCAGTCCCCAAGGGTGCCGGCTAGGGACCAAGCTGTAGCACGTGGGCTCGAGGGGACAGGCCAGGTTCTCCCGCGAGCACCACCACTTACCGGAGACTCTCCCGGAAGATCACCCCATCAGGCAGACTGGCGGCCGGGGCACGTACCCGCGCACACTCCGACATTCTGTCCTCGCACTCTTGATCTCCATCTGCCAGTTTATCGTGTTCCCAGAGGAGGTAACGCGGCCTTCGTGGGGAGCGCTCAGTGTCCTCCCCGTGCCCCCTAGTCCTCCCCTCCCTGACCCCCAGCAGTGAGGCTGAAAAGCTCCACAGCGCAGGCAGGCGCAGGGGGCAAGGCTGCAGGCTCACAGGGCTTCTCTGCGAGCACCAGTGGAGCTCCAGTGTATTTCACATCCTTGGGAAAATGGATACAAAGAAGTTACTTTAAACACATTAACCAGAAAGCATGTGGTCACTTCAAAATGTGATTTCCCTATCTCTGAAAGAAATTCCGGGCTCCACCGAGTCCCTGGATCGAAGGTGGCCCCATGCTCCCCTCCCCAACCTGGACCTACTTTGTCAGCAAGTGAGGCTCCAATCACGGGGGAGTTCATTGCTGACTTATTTTAGCTTTACTTAAACTAAAACTAGGCTTTTAGATACATACAAGTTAGAAACATTTACCTTTCAGAATAATTAATACTTTACCAAAATGTAGCAACTTCTAAAAATCTGTTTTTTCCTATAAAAACTATCCAGTCTTACTCTTGATTTCTATCTGGCAGAGATACACACACACACACACACACACACACACACACACACATTATTTGGCTGTTTCTTCTTGGAAAATCTTTTGATTATTATTTGGCAAGTGTACATAGATAATAAAAAAAGTATTTGGTTGGTAGTTTTTAACTTTCATTCATTTATGAATGAATTTTATTTTAATATTTGGCATTATGGGCATTTACTATTTGGCAGTATTTTCTTTGTATGAAAATCTTTGTCTTTGAAATAAAAAGAGCACATTTACACTTACTGTGGTTATAGATATATTTGGATTTATTTCTAATGCCTTACTTTGTGTCCTTCATTTTTTCTACTTTTATTAAGCTTCCATTGGTTGGGAAAGTTCTGCTCCAAATGCATCCTTTCACTGGAAAGGCTACATTCCCAGAGTTGTGTCATCAGGGCTGTCAGATCCAGGATTCTTTAATTTTCTGTACTTTATTCTTCACCTCCACAGATTCTGGTATCCTTCCAGCTCAATAATACATTTTAAAACTGTGTTTAATTTTGCATTGACCTCTAGTATACTATATATATTCTTAATCCTGGGTAATTTTTAAAATATTCATCCTAGACTAATGTTAAAAATGAAAATTATGTTCTTTTTTCTGTATGTATTTCACATTTCCTTCAAAAACCGCAAGGCTTTCAGGCATTTTGGCAAAATGTCTTTTGTACAGTTTTCTTTCCTGGTGATAAATCTGCTAGCATCAGTGGACTCAGTTAAAAAGCAAACATTCTTTGTATTCTTTCCTTATAATTCTTTTAAAAAATAAATCTGAACAGAAAAATATCCTCACTCCACAATTCTATGAAAATTTTAGGAACAGGCAGATGAGTTAATCAAATACTTGCAAACATCAATAATGACGATCTTCCTAAATCAGTGATGGTGAATATCTTCCAGCTTCTTTCAAACATACAAACAGCCAGCTGTAGCATGCATACCACAGGTTCACCACCAATTTTTTAAAAGTATATACATGGGTATATTTTCAGCTTGTTCCCGTGATGGTCGTTATCTCAGTTAGCAACTTTATTTGCATAAGTGCTGCTCAGGGGATTAATGAGGCATACTCCTGTGTGTGCCTGGCGAGTCCCAGAGGTGTGGTCCGGGACTCTATATGTTTCCTGCCCCTCTCTCTCCAGCGGCCTCTCTTCGCCCCTGGCTCTTAACTTATGCTATTTCCCAGCCTCTGTGAAGGGTCCACTTCGCTTCACCACTACCTCCACCAGGATGCATCTATCTTGGAGCGTGCTGACCATGGACTGCACCCTCTGAAATAGTAAATTAAAAGAAACCTTTCCTCCTTTAAGTTGTGACACATTTTCTCCTGATCAATGCACTTCTTTTTTACCGAGTCCTCTAATGACTAATTGGAAAAGGCATTAATTCTCAGCATATGCTAGTTACTGATGCAATATGAACTACCTACCCTGTAACTCACTGCTCCTGACACTGATTACTGCTGGTATGTCTACAGGTCAGCAGGGAAGATCTCCAGTTCACAGCTCACCTCATCCAAGCATGTGTGATCAAGTGCACATTGAGTAGGCAATTCTGCTGATGTTGGCCCAAGCTCCCTATATGTTCTGTGTCTGGCCTCAAGTGAGCTGTCTTGTGATCTGAGCTGGAGCTGGTACAGCCGTATTCCTCCCACACTCACTGACTAAAGCAAATCACTAGGACTTCCCAGATTTAAGAGCTGTAAGGACCCCACCAAAAAACAATCCAAGAAATCAAATCCATTCACAGTAGTTTAAGAAATAAAATATTCAGAAATAAACCTAACCTCTACATGTAGAAACTCCTACAAGGACCATTATAGTTCACTGAACAAAAAAAGAATTTACTAAAAGATGGACAGATCTCCCATGTTCATACAACAAACATTATTCAACACCCACATAACTGAAATGACCAGCAGATTCAGCGCAGTCCCCATCAAAACATCAAGGACAGCCTTCACAGGAGTAAAGTGTTCCTAGAATTCATGTGAGAGCATAGAAGACAAATAAAAAGCTTCTGGATAATGAGAGAGACAAAGAGACAGAGAAAGACAGACAGACAGACACAGAGAGACAAGAACACAGAAAGGAAACTATTAGAGAAGCGAATCAGTGTGAAGGGAAAGGCAATGGGCTGATGATCAAACTATGTCATCTCCATGTACCCATTATCTGGCATAACTAGCATCCACTAAAAAGGAGTTTGGGAAACTGAAATACTCTAACCTCAAAGAGCTGGAAAAATACAGACAGAAGGGAAGCTTGGGTCCTATTCTTTATAGGAAAACTGAGTGAAAGTGAGTCTCCACTGTAACAGGGCCCCTGCTGTGCCACAGGGCACCAATACACAGGAAGGAGAGACCCTTCTAGACTGGAACCCCAAAGCAGCCGGACACACTGTTCACACAGCAGTGGGGGCAGGGCTGAAGACTTGATAAGAATATTGGGTATGAAAACAAGGGCCCTCCCTGATCACAGCCCCCCAGGTGACCCCTCTGTTCTTTAGAAAGGCAACAGCACCCCTGGCACTGCGGGATAGGGAAGGGAACACACTACCTGTCTGGTTGTACTCTTGCTGGAGTGGAGAACGGTGGTGTGATGCTCCGGGAGGACACTGCAGCGAGCTCCCCCAGTCCATGTGGCATGGTGGGGAGTAAATGCACACAAGTGTGAGAACAAGGGTGACTGTCCAGCCCACACCCCCTCCAGGTGGCAAGGGGAAAAGAAGTTGGGTGTTCTCTTGTTTCTCTTCTCCCTGGGAGATTTCATCCTCCTCAATCTTAAGGGGAGCAGAAAGGTCAGGGTACAGCTTCCATAACTTTCAAAGCTGATCTAGGGCAGCTGACCCTGCCTGCCGGACATGGGGTCCCAAATCCTTCTCGGGAAACACTGGCTGGATGCCTGTACCGCCATCAGCTGAAACTGGAATTTCCATAGTTTGAGAGATGTGACCTTTACCAATAGTCTAAAGATACAAGGTAGGATAATTACCACAGTGGAGCTTCATTTCTGCCAGGAGGAGTGAATGTAGAATTTTCTATTACTTTATTAACATATTAAACAGTAAAAACAAGTCCTTACAAATGTATAGGCATACACTGGCAGATGCTGAGAATATATTTTGCTTTAGTACTCTACCTTAATATATAGTGTAAGCAATACCAAGATGTATCTACAAACCTTACCACCCCCCATTTACTTGCCTTTCCCCACTTCGTCTTCCTAACTTCTCTTCTCCCTTAAACATGTTATTTCACACCTATTACACATTGTGAGTCTCACTCACACTTTCAATTTCTCACACCAGAAATTATTCAGTATTTCCTCATAAATGTCCTATTCATTTCACTTGAGTATGACATCAGTATACATCCATTTAGGAATAAAAGTCTCAAGTTTATCCTTTTTCATTGCTGAGTAGTGCTCCATTTTAAGAAACTGTCTTCTTCATTTATTGATTTTTTTTTGATGGACATTTGGTGTGTTTCTGTCATTTTTGCCATTACAAACTAAGCTGCCTTAAATACGGGTATAGATACATTGCTGTGGTATAATGCTTTTAATTTTTCTTGCAAGACATCCAGCAGGGAAGTAGCAGGGTAAAGTGAGACTTTTCTAATGTTTTGGAGGATCCCCATAACGATTTCCACAGCGGTTGCACCAGTCTACATTCCCACCAACAGTGGAGAGGAGTTCCTTTCTCCCCGCAGCCCCACCAGAAATAATGGTGGAACTATCTTCATTTGCATCTCTCAAATGACCAGTGATATTAAAACCTTTTTTCTTATTTATTGCTTCTACTTGTCCATCTGTCCATTAGAAGTTCAGAGTGTGAGTATCTTGGAAATGAAATACTGCTCATCAGCCAGTGCTATTTATTCTCTAGCTATAAAATCTCATCTGCACTACATCTAACATCAGGGGAAGACGATGAGTGAAAAGAGCAGACTAAATGAGGCCCTAGGCAGCTTCAGAAGTCAAAGCCACAGTGACCTTTGGAAAGAACCCAGAGTCATGCATGAGCAGAGGAGATGAGTGGACTGGTAGCTGCAGTGCAGAGCAATGTGTAACGTTCCTTTCCAGGCACCATCCCGTACTGAGAGCAGTAACATTAATTTGGAACAATCCTTCATTTCAAGTTCTGACTGACAGCAGCAGGAGAGACTCATCCTAAACCTCATGGTAGAAGTGATAACCCTGCATCACTCCATGATCACATGCATACATACATGGACATTACACCAAAGAAAATCATGTATTTCATCCATGCAAAAACCTTCCCAGTTGGAAAGCTGGCAATTTCGATTGGTGATGGAAAGGTGGAAAGGCAATTTCCTTTCCTACACTGCTCACCCACACTCAGTTTGTGTCGGGCAGCAAGCACTACTTTGTTCAATCAAAGTCAGATCTACTGAGCTCCATCAGAACACACACCATCTCTGTCCTCGGGCAGTTACTCTGCAACCCGTTCCCAGCCCCAGCCCTGGCAGCAGTGAGACGCCTCATACCCTTCTATGTGCTGCCATTCTCCCTCAATGACACGCACCAAAGGACGTGGTAGAGAACCAAACATAAAGCAGGTTACCAAGTACCGGGCAGGGGAATGCACCACGTAGGTCGGACAGTACGGCCATAATGCTGCCCTAGATTTGAAAGCCACCCCAGCACAACTGTCTGGTAACAGTTCAAACTTCAGAATGGACGCAGCCATGCTGAAATCCCTCACAAGCCACCACTGAGACAAACTCCCCATGGGATGCCGAGGGACCACAGCCTAATCTGACACAGGCTCCACAGGGAAGTGAATCAACACAGTTTGCTTAGAGGAAAAGGGCTCCTGAGCTACCCGAGTCTACACCCCTTGAGTCTTCCTCAGAGGACTGGGAGATGCTGCTCTCGAGGGGGCTGCGTGACTGTAGCCGAGAGCATTCCCGGCACCAATGTCAGCGCTGCTCTTCTGGGCACCGGGTACAGTCAGGCTTAGTAAACAAGGAAATTTCCGTTTAGAAGCTTTCCTCCCTTGAGAACCTTTTCCAACTCATTTCAACCTTCTGGCAAAATTTCACTATGCAAAATGCTTTCTTATCTGAACACATTCTCTCTCTATATCCCTGGTTCCTCACATCTTGTTCCCTTCCTTCCGGGACTTCTACGGAGCAGCCTCCTGTGTAGCTTTCTCATCAAAACAGAACGCATGTCCTCACGTCGCACCTCAACAGAGCAGCCTAGCGGTCAGCAGTGGGCCTCTGCCCACCTGTGACGTCTTTTGCCTTTGAGACATTTTGACCCTGGTGAAGGGTCTGCACTTCCAAAGACAACCCGGAAGCTGTTCTCATGGGTGTACACAGGGGGTGTTGCAGCCAGGTCTCAGACAACCAGGCCATCCCGGTGCCAATGCATGTGGGCACCAGGAGAAATGGCACCAGCCAAGGCATAACTCCTATCCTCTGAGTCAGAGACAGGGTGACATTAAGACTTTTCCATACTAGACAAACCCAGGCATCGAGGTGCAGCAGAAGCCGGCCATTCTCACAGAGTCTAAAGCGCCTCTGCGCACCCCTTCAACTCACGCGCTTACTGGGCATCGGCAGCGGGGCCAGCAGGGCAGGAGCCTGAACTCTGTGAACTACGTATTAACTTAGTGAAACAAACAACCTGTTCCTAGGTAGTTTCTCCAAGAAATGCCCTAGTGTCTGAGAGAAGCCTGCCGTCTTACCCAGTGACCCAAGGTTCCTCCCGGTGATGCTGACATCTTCTGGCAGCAGCAGGGCATGGAAAACACTTGCCTTTGCTCATTCGGTGCTCAGAACCTCTTTCAGTGCTGGCCTTGGTATGAGTTATTGCCCTTTCAGAAAATGCACCGGGGTTTCCACCCAACCCCAGGTAATACATTTTCATGCGCCTTATGAGATGCCCTGTGATGGCGGTCAAATTCGTTCAGCCAAAAACTGGGCCTTTCTCTGAGTGCTCACCGGTTTTCTGGCCTTTGTACCTGGTCTCAGTAAGTAAAGACCTTGAAGGCCTCCTCCACAGAAGTTGACAACAGAATCTTGGGTGCAGTCTCAAATTTTTGTGACTCCTAATGTCTGAAGCACACTGTTATAAAATGCGTGGCCACTGAGGCTGGGGCATTTCTGCTAATGACCAACCACCACCTATAAGTAAGCAGCGCACATTTTCCAATTGACATTTTATGAACTGTGATGTTATCTGTGTCAATTATGTTACATAAACTTTCCAAAAACCTCTTTGGGGTGGTCTAACTCTATCCATTTTTGAAGGAATCCTCCAGCTAAGTGACCTGAGGTCAGTTTGTTATGCAAAATAAGAACTGCCACCAGTGAGTTAAGTCTTTACCCCAAGAACAGTGGAAATCTCTGAGAGACTAGCAAATAAAGAGACTGAATGGTCAGTTTTGAATCTTCGGAGGCTGTTCTCGTTTCAAGTTGGACATTACATTGCAACAGGACTAACCACAGTCAGCAAAAAAAAAAAAAATCTTTTAGTAGCTTATCAGTTACAACAGTATTTTAGGCAAAGTATCCTGTCCTGGATCAGGATATTGACCACGGAAAAGTATAAAAGTAGACCAAGTGGTGGGATAGTTAGTGGGCAGGATGAACTATATTGACAAATGTGTTTTTAATACATCCCATATGTGCCAACTACTCCCACGAGTTCTAGAGATTCAACAGTCCATCTACCATGTAACCATTTTACTTAATGAAGAACAGGGCTGGGGGTCCAGCTCAGAGGGACATCATTTGTACATAATGTGTGAGCCCTGGGTCCCTTCCCCAGTACAGTGGTGCCACGGTCCACAGACAGTTCTTTCCAAGGTCTCAAACTGAGCTGGACAAAACCCAAACCAAAGTCACTGGTTAGGTTCAATGTTGACTTTATGGGGAAAGTGGATTCAGATCTTGTCCAGTACATGACCAGAAGCACGGAGAAGTCTGAGTTCATGAACTGTGGTACCACTGCACTACAAAACACCCTTGTTCCATTTGACACATTCATGACAAGGCCTAGTCCATGTGTCTTGTCACCGAGAGGCTCTGAGCCAACAGCAGTACACGCATGACTGTCTTCTCGGGTGACTTGTACCACTGATGGTACAAACAGATCCAATCACTCTTGTTTATTTATGTATTTATTTGTTTTTACTAATAAGATTAATAGAAACCTGGTGAGAACATTCCAATAAAGAAGAGACAAGGGTATTTTTTTATACAAACGCTTATTCTTCAAAGGATGACTGAAAAATTATTTGCTTTATTCTATCATAGTTTAAGTGCAAATAATTTCACTTACCAACTTAAGTGCAAATTATTTAATTTACTAGCATTAACTTTAGTTCTATATATAAGCAAACAACATTCTGGCCCCTGTCTTGCAAGCGCAGGGGCCCGGTTCGATCTCCGGAAACCACATACCATACTGGGCGTGGAGACTCATGCCCAGCAGCAATCAGTACCACAGACCACAGTGCCGGGCGTGGTGGCTCACGCCTGTAATCCCAGCACTCAGGAGGCAGAGGCAGGAAGATTGCTGTGGTGTGAGTTGGAGACTGAGCTCATGGCCAGCCTGAACTACAAAGCGAGACCCTGTCTCAAAAAAAAAAAAATAAACAACATTCACAGACAGCCACGCATCCCATATTTATTAAGGTATCAGAGTTTTTCCTGTAGTGGGAATATAAATGCTATAGGAGTGCAATTACGCTATCTTGTCATTGTTCCTATTCATCGTTATTATCTTACCCCCCCATCCTACTCATCAACACTGTAGATTAGAAAATTTAAATTTTCAATTTCTGAATTAGGGAAATAGTTACAACTTATGACTTGACATAATCGTGGCAATAATGCAAAAGTGACTTGTAAAAGGGATAAACTATGCTAAATATGCTTCTTATATTTTGTACCTTAAACTTCTCATTCTATATATATATTTTTAAATGCATATTTATATAAATTTTTATTATACACACACACACGCACATAAATATCAGACCTCAATAAAGAATCCTCCGCATAGAAGCTAACTTTTAAGTAAATTTTAAGTACAATATATAAAAAATATTTATGACACATAAAATATATAATGTACCATTTTATTAGAGGCAATCATATCACATTACATAATGTAACATCAATGCATTGTTAAAGAAACCTAAGCAAATTTTTTAAATGCTTTAAGACAAAGGAAAGGAATTCTAGAAAAACATGTGGATTAGAAATGCCTGTTGTAAGCTTGGTCCCCTTTGGTAAACATCCACTTAAACAGCCCCTGGAAATCATAATACTCCAGCTGCTGTAAAGTGTGAAGTTAAAATATAAAAAGGCATCGTCTACACTGTTCACTTTAGCTACTGTGAATCCGAAATGAGAAAAAAAAAACGTAAATTGTTTATTCCCCTTAAACTGCTTCCAAGTTGATATCTATCAACTTACTTCTCTTCTTGCAAATGACAGTCTGGCCAGAGACTCTCGACTTACACAAATTGTATCAGCTTATAACAAAGACTGTGAACAAGAATGTAGCCACCTGTTAACTCAGACCCAGCCATCAAGAATGAGATAGTAGAGGACTACACAGGAAAGAACAGAACTAGGGTGGGGCCAGACATTCTGAGCACTAACTTCCTGGGGTCTGGCCCATTGCAACTGGAAATAAAATTATTTTTTTACTCTATTGTCCATGTGCCTTTGCTTCATTCCTGTGGTAACACTTTCACAATATTATGAAACATGTTATAAAGAAACATGCTATTCCTATAGTACACAGTGCACAGTTTACACTGTCATATATTCCTTAATGTATCTGTTTAATCATGAAACATGCTGTCTGAATACAAATACAAGATGTTCGGCACAAGCAATCTCAAACACTTTGTGAAAACAGAGGGAAGGTGTACACAACAAATAAATGAGTGTTTTCACCCAAAATAAAAAAGAGCAAGTCTTGAGGCATGAGTCTCACAGTTCTATCTGATTATCAGCAGAAAAAGACAAGTGGATATTGATGTGACAGAATGCAGACATTCCCTGCTTTGTCCCATTTGAACACAGACCTTGTAAGACTGACAGTCACACAACAGGAAACACACGTCTACACAAATTTGCATGTAGTTTCCAAGTTCACAAACATCTCCCATAAAAGCTACGCTGGACGCACAATCACATATACTGGCAGCTGACGTGGTTCTAATTCCAGTAGAGAAAAGAGGTGAATCTGGTCATCTTTTCCAGGCCTCCTTGTCAACATCCTCTGCAGAGTGCTGACCTGGAGGACAGAGGGGGGGACAGGGCCTCGCTGTGAGAGCCAGGTGAGGCGCTGCAGAGCGCTGCACAAGGCCACACTCACCTCCTAAAAGCCCAAACACACGAGAGAACTTAGAGAGGAGGGCAGAGCAAAAACATCGCACTGTTTCTCACAACCAAGCCCAGAAAAGGCAGTTCTGAACCTATATATAAGCTACAATTTAGATTTGAGAGCTCTGTCAATGAATACTTGCACTCACTTTCACTGAAATGACCATTATTTACACAATCTCAAATCGTACACTAAAACTTCACTTTCAAAGTTCCTGGAAGCTAAAACTTGACAAGTACCCCAGGGAGGTCACAAGGGCCACCACTGGGCCTGCAAGAGAAAGCAGATCTCATGGCCGGACATCAATTACCCAGCCCAGGACCGCGCTTAGAGATGCAGTTTGACATCGTCACAGAGATAGCATTAAGACAATTAAACAAATTACTTGGAATCACGGGTACTTAAAATCCATTTCTAACATGCATAAAAGGTACCAGAGGACAATCTCAGAATTGAGGCAAATTACAGAAAAGTGTTACAACATGAGCACACACTCATTTTTTTTTCCTCGTGCAATTTAAAATGTTTCATGCACTGTAGAATAACCAGACCTTGGGTATTTCAGCAATGCAAATACACAAAAGGCGGCCTTAAAGTATTTCCGTAAGGCACCACCTTCCCAGATAACTTTTGTACAAAGGTAGTAAAGTTTTTTTTTTTAAACTACGGAATGTCTTTACTGATTTTCATTTTGTTTTGGTATGTGCTTGTTTTGTACTTTGTAAATAATGGCAGTATTAAATATTCGACCCTCTTGAATAAAATTTTAAGTAAATAATGTAACTAATTATTAAATTCTTGACTCTAGAATACCCTAAAGATGATTCTCAGGTAAAATCACTCGATCTTTTCCATATAGAAAATCCATTAAATACAGAAAGGATTGGAATACAGATTTTTTTCACTAGAGATTTAGGAAAAAATAATATATTTAGACTTTGAAAATCAGCAATTTAACAAACTTGAAGGTATGTAGTATTTGCACATAAAATACAGAAGAGATGAAAGACGATTCCAGGTTCCAAACACATCTACAGTTTTACTACATGAAGACTAACAGCTTTATAAAAGGGTGCATACACTGGCCCATTCAATCCTCAGAGTAAGTGCACAGTATTTCCCGGGGAGCACAATGTGTAGCAGAGTCAGGCAGGTCTTTGAGCTGGTCAGTCCTTGAGAACAAACTAGCAGTTCACTGGCAGTGGGATCCTGGACTAGCTACTTGACTTCTCCAAGCCCTGGAGTCCTCATCTATAAAATTAGGATAACACTTAACTCTGATTTAATATAACATTAAAACATGATAATGTGCACGGAGCATTTTATAGTAAAATCTCTCATCAACAAGAAAATGTAGGGCCAGGGATTTAGCTCAGTGGTTCTGGCACCTGTCCTGCAAGTGCAAGGGCCCTGGTTCAATCCCTGGAAACCACAGACAACAATACTGGGCATGGAGACTCACGTTCACCAGCAAACACAGCCACCCGCCACAGTGCCAGGCATGGTGGCTCTCGCCTGTAATCCCAGCACTCAGGAGGGAGAGGCAGGAGGACTGCTGTGAGTTTGAGGCTGAGCTCAGGGACAGCCTGAACTACAAAGTGAGATCCTGCCTCAAAAAAAAAAAAAAAAGAGAATGTAAAATCTTAGTTATAGATCAGTGTGTGCAAGCCTTCAGTAAGCAACACAACACATGTAAGATCCCTTTAATCAATTGTTCATCTAAAGCTATTTCCACAGCTCCGTAATTGCTTTCAAAGAGGTTACCACAAAACACCTTCCGGTCTAATGTGGGAAACCCAAACTCTGAGTCATGACAGTCTTCTTTATCTTTGCTCCAAACTGAGATCAGAATCCAACACAAGACTGAACCGAGCTGGGGCGAGATCTCCGCATGAGGATGAAACCCAAGGAGAACGCAAGTTTCTTTGCATCGAAGCTTTCAGGTTAACCTGAACAGAGTCACACACACTCCACCTGAATGGCGGCATTAAATCACTCCTTATTCCCGATTTTCCACTCTCTAAGGTTCAGTGAAATGAGAAAAGGATGAAGAGAATGGCAGTGCCCTTTACTGCACTGATGGTTACTACCCATAACCGTCACGCAGCACAGAGCAAAACCGAGTGAGCATGTTTTCTACCACAAGAGATAGAAATGTAGATTTTTATAAGTTGAAACAGTTCAAAAAATCTTGGCTGGAAACAGAGAAAATAATTCACTGAGAACTACACCAGGAGGGTACTCCACAGACGTAGCAATCAAGACCTAGTGTGTGACTCCAAGGACCTTTAACAGCCAAACACCTACTTTTCAAGACTGTATTTAAGGCATAGAAGTCATAAAATCAAACCCAAATATGGCACTAAAATCACAATGCCAGAACCTGCAAAATGTACTTTTATCAAAAATGCTTAGAAGTAAAATTTAGCTTGGATTTGGTCAAAGTTTATAAAAGTAGAATTTAAGCTGAGTAGGACATCAAGATAAATTTTTTCTCCTCAAGACTTAAAGTTTCTTTGCAACAACTTCTCTAATGTAACTTTTTAAACCTACAGATCATAAGTGTTCAGTCCCAAGAGGCTTGCTAAATATTCCTTAAATTCCAATAACTATCTCTCCCAAAGACATTTGTTATGCTCCACACACATACTGCCCAGACGTCTGTGGCAAAATGTTACTTCTCTTTACTCATTCAGTTCTATATCTGTAGAAAAAATAAAGGCCACACCTAGGAACCATTTCATAAATGCTACATTTTTAAAAGATGCTTACATGATCTCAGAGCAAATTAAAACATTGACTATGAAAACTGTACATGCTGAGAAATACACAATCTATAATAAAGTATTTCACACTCAGATATTTAGATCATATAGAACACTGATAAAGCATACCTGTAATGTAGTCAATCATAAAAAATGAGGAAAAATTAATACTACCTGCTTAAAGTACAGCCTGTATGAAAAAATAGATACTGTACCTGTAATCTGAATAGCATAAATTTAGACAAAGTTGCTCAGATTAAAGGGGTAGCCAGACACACTTAAATGTCTATATTTGATCCTTAAAGGCCTCAAAGAAAAAAAGAGAAGGGCATCTCATCGTGTGATCTGGAAGAAATTTTAGCATCACAGGGAAAATCGGAGTTTCTTCTGAGGCTTAGTAACGTAAAGGAGCAGGGCTGGATACAAAGTGTAAAACTGCTGTCATACGATGTATGAATAATGATTCTAGTTCTTAAAAGAAAAGCTCAGGGAGGCTTTATCTCCCACATTATAGAAAGTATAAAATGAAATTCAAAATTATCCAGCACGTAAAAGGCAAATTTATTACTCCTTTAAGAAACGTATATAAGGTAATAAATTAGATAAAGTTGGGGGATTTTTTAATTTAAAGATATTTCAGGGAAGTGTAAGTTACAGTGCTTGGTTTTAGCTCTGTCCTGAGCAGGCTCACACTTCCCTTCTGAGTGACGACTACTCTGCAGACCCCGAACCACTCAGACACGCGGGGCTGCACAGGAACGAGGTCCCAGAGGAAACCAGAATTCTCAAGTCCACTTTTCAAGCCATAGTCAGCCAAGCTGTGAATCTGAAATGCAAGACTGTTCCCCAGGAAATGCCTCTGATTACAAGTCAGACGTGTCCTCCTAAGTTCATTTCTTGTCGTATTCCACAACTAGTCACAGCTGCTCCTCTCCATGGTACCCGCCTGGCTTTCACCGTCCCAGCATCGCGGCCTTCCCTCCAGCCCTGACCAAGTCCTGCTGTCCCCTCCGGGCCTGGAAACCTAGGACACTGCTCAGTGTCCTCCAAGGAAACCAAATCCCACTTCAGGACAGGGACTGTAGGGGTCTCTCTTTTTTATTCAATAAGAAGTGAATTTTGTTCTTAACTTGTAGCTAAAACTGACATTTAACAATGCAATGACTCTACTTCAATCAAACATTTTAAAAGTTGTGAAAAACTATATTCCCCCAAGAGTTCACAGATGCTTATTTTTTTCTCCAGAAAAGAAAAACAGCATGAATCTAAGAGAAACTCTACAAAGGATTTCCAGGAAAATCAAATGAAAAAATTACAACAAAGATGATCATACTAGAAAGGCACCAAGGAGACTAGGACTACCACAGAACACACAGTATCAAACAGGCCCTGTGAGCTGGGAAAGAGCACGAGCAAGAGCCCAGAATTAAGAAACAGAGGTGCAAGAAGGAGGGACGGCTCTCAGCTCAGGGTCAGGTACTCATCTGAGCCTCTGCGAACCTCACTCACCTGTAAGTCGGCTGCAGGCTCGAACTCAAATGAGCCAAGCTCCAAGGGACGTGAGGAGTCAGAACCTGACACACAGGAAGGCCGAGCCTGTAGCAGGGAGGCCTCAGCCCACGACGCGCTGTCCGGTCATCTGGAGCACGCCTGTGAATGGCTTTTCTAGCCAGAGAAGCATAAATCCTGACTGAGCGACAAAGTAGTTTCTCAGAACCTCGGAGAATATAAACATGTAAGAGACAGGCAATAAAGCAAGTAAATGAATTCTAAGAAAGAGAAAGCATATAAATAGAGAGGAAGTAAGACAATGTAAGTGGAAAATGTCTTTCATTTACCTATTATCTACTCCGTGCTCAGTACAGGGCCCACCGGGCACACAGAAGGCACAGGACCCCAACACAGCCCCTGGTGCTGGCAAGTCCACGGCCTGGCCGTGGGGTGCTGGAGGGAGCATCTCCCTACTGAGCACTGCAGTGAACAGGACGGTGGTGAGGGGCACAGACCTCCTTCTTCCAGTGGAGACCCCGGCCACAGAAGGACTTCAGTACAGGAAAAGGGGCTTTAAGGAAGGAGACAGAAAGCAGAAAAGAAAAAGGGAAAGAGGGAGACTACGAATGAACTAACAATGGGGGGAGGGCGCGAAAAGGAAAGCAGCCAGCCACAGCACACAGAGCACAGGTGGGTGCCAGGAAGCAGCGGCGGCCTGCGGACCCTGATGAGTTAGCGCCCTCTCAAAGGGGCCCAGGAGCTCCGAGGTGGGGAGCATGAGAGGGGGGTCACACGCCCGCTAGGGTGCGAGGAGCAGGCTAAGGACGAAGAGGAGCTCCTCCCGTCCCGCACAAGTGGCACCAGGCAGGCCGGAGCCCAGCACCGGCGGGCCAGCCGTGCGCAGGGTGGACCTCTGCCCGAGGCCTGCTTCCTGTGACATCCACGGACCTGCGGCCCAGCCCGGCTTGGCACTCGGGATGCTTCTGCAGTCACGCCAGGCGTCTGAGACATCGATGCCAGTCAGAAAAAGTCCACTACGTGCGTAGGTAGTGAGACCGCCGCCGTCCCCACCAAGGCAACATGACACTTTTATCACTGTCGCTTAGCAAGGGCCAGCTTCCCCCTTCACCCTGAATAAATGCCAGGGCTGGGCTCCTGTGGAGCAGACGCGCGACGTGACCCTGAAGCCAGCTGAAATGCGAAGGGTTATAAGCAGAAACTGACAAACACATTTCCATTTTGAACTACTTACTATATTTCTGCGCTAATTTTAATAAAAAGAATCTATTCATTTTACTGGATTTAAAGTAAAGCCATATAATTGAAAATGGCTGAAGAATATCATCTGTAAATTACAAAACAAGCTTCCGTTTACCAGTGAACTATTAAAAATGTTTTTCAGGTATAACATAAAAAAGTAGAAAAAAGCCAAGTAGAAAGTAAGGTAAAGATATCCTCATCTTATTTTCCATTTTAAATCTGATTTAAGTAAGTCAGATTAAAAGGCCATCAATGTTTGACATTTTATTAACTTTTAACATGTATTCCTAATATTTATAAATTATGAACTACCCTTGAACATGTACTCAGTATAATTAATGCAAGGACCTAATGTAATTAAGTTTCTAATCTACTGTCATGAAACCATCACATTAAATACAACTTAATTCTTAACTCTCTGGCCCTTGTCAAAAGATCTGTTCGTAAGAGAAATATAAAATGAAACCACATGATTCAAAAGAGTAGCTAACGTTTTGTGTCTGTGGGGTCTTGATCACCGAGATACCCAAACCGATTGCCAGTCTCCATTTCCCCCACTCCTGCCCCTTCCCCAAATCTTTGAGATTACACCCTGACTGTGAACTTTTACTACCTTGTGGATGTTTTTATCCTGACCTCTTTCACCTGCCACCAAGAATCCACACTGGCCAAAGAGGAGATACAGAAGCAGAAGGGTGAAGGTCCCATCTGGGGTTCAGACAGAGCGGCCTTTGAAGATGAGGTCTTATAATCACCCTCAAATCAGATTTCAGCTCCCTTGCATTACATAGTCCTTAACTTCTGCTCACTGAAAACACAAACTTTGGAACATAACCATCTTTTTGTCCTTGTATTTTATAAATACCAGTGGTACACTAATTAAGAGCAAAATACTAACTACTCAACTCAAATACTCAACTCATTATATGTACTGGAGACTATCTATCTTGCATTACTGTCAAACTCAACTGCCGGATACTAGCTACCGGAGCTACCAACTGAATACTGTTCAAGACCGAGCATTAGTGAGCAGACGTTCACTTCAACAAAAAATTCCAACCCACAGGAGTGAATCTCTACTGCTTTGGAAAATGAGGTCCAGTTACTTCAAGATGGCCTGAGGAATGCACCAGGAGCAACTATGAAATGTGTAGAAGCAAAAAAAATAAATAAAAGCTGCCTCCTTTCTTTGTATAATTAACACTATTTTTGAAATAAGTTGGAGTCTGGTTCCTATCACAAATGATTCAAGTAAATAAAACACAGCCACCTTGTCGCCTAGAACTTAAGAAAAAGCATTCTCATAAAATGTTATCAACAAGAAAAGTCCATTTTAAAACATACTGTGTCAAAATGAAACAGTAAAGGGAAATACACAACCTAAATTAGAAACCAAATGGCAACATAGCTAAATACAGAGGACTAAACTGCTCCCGCCTCTCTCCCCCAACAGCCTGAAGTTCGCAGAGAGTTTTCTGGAGAAAAGAAAATCCTACCACTATTACTCACTGCGTGGTGTGTCCACTGCCTCGCTATAGTTCTGAATATTGTAATGTACATACTATGTACAAGTCTTCATTTAGCAATCAATCCAATTAACCTACTCATAAGAAAAGAACTGGGTCATTAAATATCTGCACTGGTAGCTTCACTACATTATTCCCATTGAAATGTATAGTTTCATATACAGTGATTAATATGTATGTACATTAATGTCTAAAAAGCAGTAAATATAAATCATTGATCAGCTGGATAAAAGTCAGCCGTAGGACCATCCTATTTCAAACAATGTTCAGTGAATAGTCCAATATCAAACAACCTCTGATGGTTCCTAATTTATTCATTAAGTGTATAACTGAATTGCAAACAGCAACCTATGTATTTCTTCCCTTCTAGTTTGGAAAAATGGATCAGCAATACTATTGTACTTTAAGATTAAAACAACAAGTTTATAGTGAGCATGTGTTTCTTTGGTGATTTCCTTTCTCTTAGTTCTGTGAGAATGTTCAAAGATACTGCAAGCTTAATTTCTACCTATACACGTTTGCAGTCTTCTTCAGTACTGTCTGCTGTGTTTGCTAAAGACCACGTTCTCAATTTGATAGTAAGAAATGTGTGGCACATAGTTTAGGCACCTGCAGCAGAATACAGGCTTCTACACACTGACAGAATAAGGCGGGATTCAGAGGGCCAAGTCTATACATGACCAGCTGAAATCCAAATGTCCTACAAGGTCAGAAAAAAATCTTTGTTTGTGTGAAGCAGGCGGCATCCAGGTCCAGTCAGGCATCAAAGACACGCACAGGTGTTCAGGTGTGAGCCGCGCACCACTGCATGCTGGACATGCGTAACTATGGTTCCTCGTCCTGTCTCAGGTAGGTGCTGTTAGATCCCAAGAGTGCACCTCAGGAAACAGGTACACAGAGGGATGAATTAATCCTAGACCATCAGCTGGGAAGTAGCAGGCCTGCGATTTGAAGCCAGTTTAGCTGCACATCGCTTGTTTGTTAGCATAGTGCTCTCCTTCCTAGAAGTCTTAAGAAAAAAAAAAAACACAGATACATACACAAGGACGATCAAAGTGCAATGAGATAGACGCAACTTTCAAGTGGACACAGAGAACTTGGGGCAGCATGAAGAGGCTGCAGAGATGCACAGGATAAAGAAGGCACCAAAGTCACCACTGTGCCATTATTTCAATCCTATTCAGACAGTGAGGAATTCCTGCCAAACAAGTGAATGTATTTGTTAAGCAGCAAATATATCTTTAAAAAATAAATAATACACTCAGCTCCCTGCTAGAGACTAGGAGATACAAATCAGTGTAATAAAGGGTAGAAATTGAATCCTTCTACCTCAATTTTTTAATTCTCTTGATATTTAAACAAACCTATTATGTGAAAATGCTTTTCTAGATGTAGGAATTAAAGCTGAAATGGGAAACAGTGCCTGACCAGCAAAGCTGCCCATTCTAAAATGTGGTTCTGACTACAGTATCTCATAACTCTGAGAACAGCATGTACTCAACAGCCCATGTGTTGCTTTCTAGATTTCCAATTTCTTCTCAATATATAAATTTTGCTGTTAAAGTGTGTAAAACGTAGCACCTACCATAGTTTTCAGACCTTAAGAACTCACTCACAGAAGGGGGAACAAAGAATTCCTCATTAGTGAAAAAAACTTTAGCCCCCAAATGACAGCCTCGTTAATTTGGTCATCTCTTTCAACCTTCCACTTCTCCCTTCATGTAATACTTCTCCCTAGTTCAGGGAAGCATTCAAGAACTGGGGCAGAAAATTCTGCTTTTCTTATTCAAATGATGGAGTTTCAAAGGGAGGTGGAATTTCAAATCAAACAATCAAGCTTTAATTAGGTACACAGGAAAATTGCCAAATGATGCCTTTCACCAGGCAAATGATTAACAGCTCCGGAAGAGCCAGGAAAGCAAGATTTCCCTGAATGAAATGAAATTTTTTTTTTTAAATCTAGCCATTTTTTAAATTCCTGGTCATTTATATGAAATGAAGTAATAATTTGCACAAATCTGAGCTGAAGTAACTCAAAAGATTTCAGTATCTCCGTGTTTTTCTCATGTGTGAGGACTTAGCTACCAGTGCACATTACGCTTTTTATTAAGTGCTCTCATCTGTAGCCTCATCTTTCTGCCACCTGGCTTCGGATTCAACCACAACACTCCCTCACCACACTGATCAAAGAGCCCGGCAGATCAACAGCGCAAAAGCCAACCACATGAGGATTCCAGTACTTTCTATCCTTGTTCTAAAAATAAGTGTGATAACAAGATCTTCTAAACTCAGTCTTGCGTGGTACTTTAGTGCCAGGGCAAATGCTACGCTACCTTTAAATGTGGCTCAGGATACAAAATAGGGCTGGCTTATTTCTCCAGTGTCACAGCGTCCCTTGTGGGAAAGGTATTCATATGTACCAGCCTTCAAATCAAATCACAAAAAGAAAAAAATAAAGAAATAAATTCAGAAAGTGGTAAGGTGATTTCTTTGTCCAAATATTTTTTCATTAGAACATGCATTTTTTTTCTATTACACTTTATGGTGAATACCACCCAGTCCACGAGGAGCCTCCGAAACTTGTCACTTTTCAATTTAACTTGCTCTAGTCTGTGTGAAGGACAACAGTTCAAATTCCTTGACAAAAAAAAACCAAAAAGATCTAAATTACTTCCAGATATACTAGCTGGTCTAAAATTCCTGCACTATTGAAATTACATGATTATAGTAACAACAAACTACACAGACAAGCTTACCTATTAACACAGCTATAAAAGGGAAGATATTTATCTCCACATACAAAGAAGAAAAAATAGTACAACATGAACAAAAATTCCTTTAGACCATCTCATCTGCGAATAATTAAAATTTAAATTGATTTGGAAGGAGCAGCAAAAAATTGAGATAGGATTATAGTATCTTTCACTTTAATGTATTAAAAACGAAAAACTGAAGACGTTTCACAACTTCAACACAACAAGTACATACACCCCTCTACCATCAACAGAAGCCAACCTCCCCATTTCGAGTTTTGTTTGTTTGCAGTAGTAGGCGCAAAAGGGGTTGTACGCAGGCCCTTGATTAAAGAGAAAAATCTATTTTAATCCTACGTTCACTTTCAGTTGTTGGTCTATTTTAACTCAGCATTTACAGTAAAAGAACTCACTCCACATGTATCATTAACAATTTGTAAAATACCTTAATTATGAAATAGAATCCATCAGAAGGATTGCACTTTATTAACTACTAATAAATACTAAGTATTATAGTTAGAGTTCCCCAAATTTCTACATATACATTTGGTGTATTTTTCTAAAGTGCTTCTTATTGAAAAAAAAAAAGCACTTACTACACTATTTGGAAATAATTTCTTATCCATATTATCTTCATTTAATACCTTGCTTCTCAAACTGGATAATCTGGGACATATTAATATGTTAATGTCTGTTCCACTAAAAACAGTGTTCTGAGGCTTAAAATGGTCTAAGGAGGTTTGAGTTAAATGAGAAAATGTCTTTATCCATGGTTCCTCAGCTTGTGATGTGCTGCCGTTTTGTGATCTTTTCAAATAATAATCAGTGACTCTGGAAAGCCAGTGCTATTAAATCAGGATAGCAAGCAGCTTCCCAAATTAACTTCCTAGTTAATACATTTTCTCTTCGAATCCATCAGCATCCAGCTATCAATAACCATGCATTTCTGCCAGCTCTTTTTCACTAGACTTGTGTCAGAAGCATTCTGTCATTTGCCTATTAGGCAGAAACTGCTTTTATTTCCAGTTGCATTTTTGTTTATTGATACATTTTAGACATATTCCTGAGAATTTTCCAGATCTTCTCCCCTCCCTGCCCTTATTTACAAAAGCTTTGCTTCTTATTTTTCCTATTTTTCTTGTCCCTTCGTTCCTCCCCCCTCCCAGCCCTTTTCATCAATCCTATCTGAATATTTTCTTTCCATTTTCCAGTACTATTATATATTTTGTTCTTTGACACTTTCTCATCCCACAGAAACAATGCAGCATTTAAACATGTGTGTCTGATTTCACTTTAGAGTATAGTGGCGTCTGTATCACTCTGGTATGATGCTTTTAATTCCTTTGGAAAGATACCAAGGAAAGGACTAGCTGCGTCAAATGAAACCTCCAGTTCGTTTTGAGGATTCTCCACACTCATTTCCACAATGTTTCCACCAGTAGTCTTTAACCAAAAGCGGAGAAGGGTTCTTTTTTCTCCATAGCCCCGCCAGCATTTGTTATTGGTTTCTTGATGATGGCCATTCTTTTTCTTAAATGAGATGAAAATTAAAAGGCGGCTGAAATTCCATCTCAAATGATCAGTGATGCTGAATGTTCTTCATGTATTTCTTGCCATTTCTGCTTCTTCTGGGAAATTTCTGTGTGCCCATTTTTTAAGTGGAACCTTAAATTTAGGGGGTTTGAGATCTTTATTTTAATGGTAGTCCTTTGAGAAATAGCTCCAAAGTTTTTCCCACTTTTTCTTTTGTTCTGCACATTTCTAGTAACACAAAAGTCCAGTTTTGAGACTCTGTCCTATTCCTCACGCAGCCAGGGCTTTGCTCACAATGTCTTTGCCTACTCTTATTTCCTCACGCATTCTACCTCCTTTCTCTTCTAGCGTATTTCATGTTTGTTTAAATATTTAAACCACTGGTCCATTTTTAGTTTAGCACACAGTGAAAAATATGGGCCTTGTTTTAGTCTTCAGCATGCAGGAAGGCAGTTTTTCTAGCATTATTTATTGTACATGTTATTTTTCTTTCAGTGAAGATGTTCAGCCCCTTTGTCAAAAATAAGGTGGCTGAGTACGTTTAGTTTTTTTATGCCTCTTATCTGTTTCACTAATCCTTCAATCTGTTGTTTTGCCACTACAATGCTGTTTTTATCACAGTAGCTCTGTAGTGTAGTTTCAATTTAGACTGTGATATCCCCTGCCATGTCCTTCTTACCCAGAACTCCTCTTGCTATTCTAGGTCTCTTCTGGATCCAAATAAAATTTAGGATTATATTCCCTAAATCTGTGAAGTATGCTAATGGTATTGAGATTGTATTGTATCTGTGCAACATTCTGAATCACAGCCATCCTCACTGCAGTGATTCTTCCTACTGAGCAACCATGGATCTTCCCACTTCCTGGTGTCCTCTTCGGTCTTTTTCAGAGTACTGTAGTTTTCCATGTGAAGATCTTATTAGGTTGACACTACATACTTCAACATTTTTAATGCTATTGCAAAACATGTTTCCCTAATTTTTCTCAGTGAGTTTATTCATGTACTGAAATGTTACTGATATTTGAGTATTGAATTTGTACTCAGCTACATGAATGAATTAGCTTACTAAATGTATAAGTCTTTTGGTGAAGTTTTGGAAGACTTCCATAGAGTGTATCAGGTCATTCGCAAATAATTACCTAAATTAATAACTTAATTACTTAACTTCTTCCTTTCCTATTCTTATTCCTGTTAGTTCTTTCTCTTGTCTAACTGCTCTGGTCAATATTTCCAGAACTACACTGAATAGAAGAGATGATAGTGGACTTCCTTATCTTGTTCCTGATTTTAAAGTTTTTAGTTTTTGTCCATTTAGTATGATATAAATTAGTAGTTTGTCAGCTGGCAATTTTACCCAAGATAAAGACCATATATTCCAATTGTCTTTCCAGTTTTTATCATAAGTATTGGACTGTGTCAGATGATTTTTCTGCATCTATTGAGATGATCATGTGGTTTTTGACATTGGATATTGTATAACATTGATTTGTGCAAGTTGAACCATCCTTGCATCCCTGGGATGAATCCTACTTGATTATGGTGTATAATCTACTTCAACAGTTCCTGCCCTCTCTTTGCAATTATCTTGAGGGTTTTGGAATCTATGTTCATTATGGAGATTACTATGCAGTTTTTGGTATGGTTCATTCTCTGGTTTTGGTATCAGCGTAATCCTTGCCTCCAGGAAGCAATTAGGATGTATCATTTCCAATTTCATTAGTTTTAGAGAATATCGAATGCAAATACATCTCAATTTCTTGTAGGATTCAGCAGTGAATCCCTCAGGATTTGGACTTTCCTTGGTTGGTAAGTTTTTAATTACATCTTCTATTTTGTTGATTGATACTGGATTTAGAACTTTTCTATCTTCTTGATTTGACTTTGGTAATGCATACGTATCTGGAATTCTGTCCATTTTCTGTTTTCTATCTTATTAGAATAAATATGCTTGAAGTATGTTTTGATGATCTAGATTTCTGCAGGATCTGTTGTGATTTCAGCGTTTGCACTAATTACTTGGATTTGAATCTTAAGGTTGGCTAAGGATCTGTCAATTCTATTTCATCTTTAAACAAACCAACTGTTCGATTTACTAATTCTTTGTATTATTTTTTAGCCTCCCTTAGATTAATTTTTGTTCTGATCTTCATGAATCCCTCCCTTGTGCAAGCTTTGGTTTTGACTTGCTCTTTTTCTAGAAGCTTGTTCAACTTTAGGTTATTTGAGCTTGCTCTGTGTCCCAATATAGAAATTTGCCACTACAGATTCTCCTCATAGAACTGCATTCTTTGTATCCCATAAGTTCTGGTATGTTGTACTGGTGTTATCATTTAATTCTAGAAACTAATTTCTTCTTTAATTTCATCTGTTCCCCATCTTCTATTTTGTTGATTGATACTGGATTTAGAACTTTTCTATCTTCTTGATTTGACTTTGGTAATGCATACGTATCTGGAATTCTGTCCATTCCTAATTGATTTGTCATTTCATTCCTAATGAAAACACTGAACCCAGGCAGAGGTGTACCTCACACGCTGTTGTTTGTCACAGCGTTAACTTCTGTGTTTAGGAAGATTTTGTGGTTTCCTTTGCCACAGATTTCCAATTTCATTGCACTGTAATCTGATAATATGCACAGGATAATTTCAATTGCTTCACCTTTTTATTCAAGCATGTTCTGTAAGCTATCACATGGTCTATTTTGGAGAACATCTCACGTTCAGCTGAGAAGACTATTCTAATGTTTTAGGATGGAACACTCCATAGGTATCCACTAAGTCCGTATTCAAAAATTTTGCTTGGTTTCATATTTTGTTCACTTTTGTCTAGTTGACGTATTTGTGACAGTGGGGTACTGATGTCTCCCACTACAACTGTTAGGAGTGCTTGACTTCTCATGTCTGTTGTTTTACATAGTTGGGTGTACCAGTACGCGGTGCATATATATTTATGGTTGGCATATGTTCCTCTTAGACTGTCCTCTAACACAGATATGCCCTTCTTTGTCTCTCAATCTGTCTTGCCTTGAATCCACTTTTTCTGCAGACAGATCAGCTGCCTCTGCTTTCTTCTGGGTTCTTGTACTGTGGAGTACTGTTTTCCACCCTCTGACTTTCAGTCCATGAATTTTTTTAATCACGTGTTTCATGAATGCAGCGTATTACTGGATCTCACTTGTTCCATTCTCCCAGTCTGTCTGATTGGTGAATTGAAACCATTTCCTTTGGTAGTTATAACTGATATACATTGGCTTATCCTTCTGTTTTCCTATTGCTGGTTCTCTGCCCCTACTTTGCTTGCTCTGCTAGTAGATTAATTCTTTTGGGGTTCATGTAGGTGTAGTTCACTTTATCTCTTTCTAGATGCCTTTCAGAACATTTTGGAGCACTGGTTTGGTGGTCATGAATTTCTTCAGTTGTTCTTTGTCATAGAATTCTCATTTCTCCATCAATTTTGAAAGTTATTTGTGGGGTACACCTCTGCCTGGGTTCAGTGTTTTCATTAGGGCTTGAAATACTTTGCTCCAAACTCTTCTTGGTTTGGTTCAGGTTGCAAAGTCTGCTAGGCTCCCCTTCATAGGTGATCTGTTTTCTCTAACAGGTTTTAATATTCTACTCTTTTGCTGAATTTCTGACAACCTACTATATGCCTTAGGGTGGATTTTTTTATCATGGCTAACTGAAATTTCTATGCCTCATTTATCTGCATGTCACTCTTCTTCCATGCTTGGGCAGGGCCACGGCTCCTATGGAGCAGTTCATGTAGTTCACATTGCCTCCTGATTTTTAATTGACTGTAATCAATTATATTATTCTTTGCATCATCTAGCAGATGTTGGGTTGGCTTTTAATGGTTCAGACCCTTGCTGGGTTCCAATGCCACGTCCCACCTTCTCTTGCTCACAGAGCTATGTTCTAGCATCTGGACGCCAAATCCCAGGCCGTTTCCTGCTGCTCACCACTGCCACCTTCCAAGGAGATTCCGCTTGCATTTCTTTGCCCAAGTACGAGGCTATTTTCAGATTTCTGTCAGCCTCTTACATTCATATATTTCAGACTGAATTTTAGGTCTCATTTGTGTTTATCTTTTATCTCACTTTTTCATTTCCTGAATTTTCTCTGAAATCTAACAAAGATCCTCAGGTTTCTTCTTCACATCAATTTAGCGTCCGAGTATGAATTCTTCAACTCCTCCACAGGTTTACAGGCCACTCTGATTTAGCATTCTTGGGATCCTTCCTCACCTTTATTAAAGTGAGTCTGTTTCCTGCTTTAGCTCCAATTCTTTTCCCTTCTGTTGTATGAAACTGTTTCCTAAATGTTCTTGTAGCTGTTGTCCACCTCTTTAAGAATATACGTCTCTGGCATCTTCAGGACGAGAGCCCCTCACTCTCAAGTATAACTCTTTTCAAGAGGTCTTGAGCTCCTGGAGACCTTCTTGTTGCCTCTCCCTGTAAGGGTAATGCCCACCACAGTACTGAACCTTAGTCTTCATTGTGTCTAGGATTAGTACTAAAATTCCTTTTCAATGTTTTACCAGTAAAGACAGAAAGAGCTGTGAGCCCAATTTTCAGCTCCTTTGAGGCAATAACTTAGAGCTGGCCTTCTCGACTCCTAAGAGGCATTCTCCTTAAATATTAGTACTGCAAAATGGCCAGACGAATACCAAATGCTCCACGGTTTAGCTGTGAGTCCAAACCTGGGCCCTCGACATAGGGAGACCTTCTCCGGTCAGGATGAGCCAGTCAGACGCTCTACCTCTCACAGAGCCAGATGCTTGCTGCTCTCAGAACTGCTGCATCGATGAAGAGAGACATAGGAACAGTGTCTTGTGGAACAGGAGCTCAAGAAGAGCCATTTGTAAGGTAATGCTATAGCTTTCTCAAAAACGGTCCCCTGCCTTGTGTTCTAGACACCTGAAGGCTGCAGATCTCTGGGAAAGCAGCAAACATTGAGAAAGAGAGTACAGGGCCAGGGATTTATCTCACTAACTCTAGCACCTGCCTTTCAAGTACAAAGTTCCTGGTTCAATCTGTGGTGACCACATACAACAAAGCCTGGTATGGTGACTCATGCCCACCAGCAATCAGTACCATACAACACACTGCCAGGCATGGTGGCTCTTACCTGTAGTCTCAGCACTTAGAAGGCAGAAACAGGAGAATTTCTGAGTTCCAGGCTGAGTTCACGATCAGCCTGAGTTACAAAGAGACCTTGTCTCAAAACTTTAAAAAAAAAATGAAAGAAAAAATACAGTACATTTCCTATACTGGACCAGCTGGTTTGTTTAGTGAGACAATCCAGTTTTCCCAATGAAGTTCCTTAGGGACTCAATATCAAAACTGCCAGTGACCAACTGTCAGCTCCCCACCCAATTACTATGAGTTTAGAATTGTTTTTCTCCTGTGTCATATTGGATCATCTTGCAAAAAAATGAAAAAGGTTCCGTCAGCACCTAGAACCAAACGCTGTTTTCGAAGTTTTATTTTAATTGACCAAAATAATGCTCCCCCTCCCCCGGTTCTGCTGTGTACGCAGCCTGGGCCCGGCCCGGGGAGACCTCTCCCTGTCAGGATGCAACATGTTTGTGCAACAGAATATAACGACTCAAAACACACACAGATTGTACACTGATCAAACCTCTCCAAACTGTAGATACAAGTTAAAATCTGATTATTTCACTCCAAGCACAAAAACTCATAGCTTCATTCATATAATTTTATGTAAGTAAATTTATTAATGCTGAAAAGAACACACAGGAGGCTAGACAGCAATGTTTATCTAAAAGCCACAAGTGTTAGCAGTGGCAGCAAATGCCAACTCTTTCTTCAGCAGTCGCTGGCACCGGAGGACCGGAGAGCAGGCTTTTTCCCATTAGCTGAAGTGAGAAGCTAATTAACAATGCAGGCTGCTGCTCTGCCTTCTGGGTTTTACCATTCACACCATTTGTTAAGTACCTGGCAGAGTTTTCGTATTTTCTGTCACTCTCAACCCCGAGGCAGACCAAGCTCCTCGGCTTCTCTGGTGAGCAGCGTCAGGCTGGCAGGGCTGAGGTGCACCCCCCACCCACAGCGTGTGGTAACACCAGGCAGAACTTCGATGCGCACCTCACTTTTACATCCCACGCACCTGGCTGATGGACTCAAAAGAAGAACAGGCAAGTAACTAAGTGGAATGTGTGATTAGAAAAGAGATGAAGACAGCTTTTCTGAAGGTCCCTGCCAGGCATATTTCTAGTGACAACCCTGCTATAAAGCTCCCCCGTGGGCCGAGAGCACCCGTGGCAGACGGAGCCTGGAGCAAATCTGGACTCTGAGCTAGGTCATTCGCCCTCCATGCTCAGACTTCTCTTTCCTAAAATGAGGCTATTAATAAAGCTAGCGCCATTAGATCATCACCAAACTCTAAAAATGAGCTGTAACTCACATAAGAACTGTTACACGAGTGCTCGATAAAGGCTCGGTGTTATCACCCCCAAGGATTTTAAAATACAAGTCACTCTCAATATGAACTGGAACTCTGCTTAAAATAAAAGGAGCTCTTTGGTAGTAACTGAAAATTGGCTTCCAAATTCACTTTTACACTTAGATTATTACAGTTCAGGCCACACAACATGTTACAGGCATTTTCCAGGATTAAGGAAGGTGGATGCCTTACCCTTATGGACCATATTTAAGGATAGCACAGGAAAACCTGGGTAGATTACAAAAACTACTGATGCTTTAAAAAACAGACTCTACGTTCAAAAGCTTAAGCTAGAGCCAAGGTTCCTATATCTCCAGTTGACCTGTCTGAAAGTAAGTTACCAGTTTGGGGCTGATACAGTGATGGCGGCATTTACTGTTCTCCATGAGAGAATCTCCAACCAGGAATTTTCCTGGTTTCTCACGACTTGTGAATGAACTGCTGGTAACTCATGAGGGGGAAGAATATGTTTATAATTAAGCCTAGACTTTTCTCCCACATTACACATAAACACGGAGCCTTTTTCAAAGACTTCTGATACACACCGAGTTTTCCAAGAAGGTAACAAGGGTGTCAGTCCAGGCACTGGCCGTGGTCAGAGCGTGATACCGCACCAGCACTGCACCCACCATCTTTGGTCTCTGATTGTAGTTTGTATGTTTGCGGTATTCATAACGATGCTGTATATAAACACAACAATCTAATGACACAGTACGCATACACATTCCCATAGGAAAATTTACACTATTTTTTGAAAATGTACGCAGCCAATCTTTTTTCTAAAAAATTATCTGTAGTCTCTCCTCCGTATCACAGGAAGATTACAATACAGTAACATCTATTTTTATCATTTCACGGTTCTAAAGAGCTGTTACAAACTACTGGGGGCAGACTGAGGTTTGAAGGAAAAGAGCTGCTAAAAACAGACAGCTTCATAACAGCCTCAAATGCGCGAAGGCAGCCCAGGGGAAATGCAAATCACTCAGTGACTTTACTGTATCTAAAAAACCGAACAAGAATGCTTATAGATAGGTTCCCACAGGTATTTAGATTAGGCATTTAGAACACCATCCTAAAGAAAGTCTAAGAAAGACTGAGTGAGAAATTTGACATTTAAAAGTTATTTACCATGATGATAATTTAAATTATAAATCAGAGCCACTCTCCAATTATCCATTTGCTTACTTTTACATTTCAAGACATTGAATTCAACCCACAATTCAGTCTTCGCTAAAAGCTTTAGGACTTTTGCCGTAAGCCGGAGAAACGGGGCGAGCGCGGGCTGCGTGCGGCAGGATTCTGCCGTGGGTGCTGCGAGCTGAGCAGTGCCTCCCTCCCATCTCTCCCAAACGGACTACAAGGAGAAAAACCAACGCTGGCCCTGAAAACAGCGGAGCTTGTGTAGGGCATCTCTTAATTTCAACCGCAACTGAAGTGATTATTTTAAATTATAGATTCAGTATCACACATTGTTCTCATTAAAGATAACAATAATATTTATAGCCTCCACGCATAGTTTCACCCCAGAAATATAAATCAAAAATTTCAATGTGGGAGAAAAAGTAGCTCCAACTTTGATATTCACAATATAAAGTAAATTTTAGCTAAGTTTGGTTTGTGTTCTTAGCTTTACAGCTGAAACAGTAATGCACTCAGTGCAAACCACTGTAGGCAGCCATCGACACCTGACAGCTCTTCAGGGCAAACTTTGACTTGGCATCAACTTTCCAAGAGAAATTTTGTCTTTACTCTATGAACTCCATGAGGAAACCAGGCAGTCTTTTTAAAGTAATAAATTTATCATTTATAACAAATTAAAAACATACTATCTCAAATTGGTGCTTTTGACCAGGATAATACAATGAGTGCTACCAGTGATTATTACTGGTCCCCAGGAGGCTGCAGCCTCCAGCCTGAGGACCACGATGTATTGGGTTCTAAAAACTTAAAATATGGCTATTAAGGGCAAACTTATTTTTCACAGACTTTCAATTTTAAGTCACCTCATATTTCTTTGTCTAAATCCCAGAATTTTTCCTGTAGCTGAAATTCCACACATGGTCTCCATATTCCCCAAAGAAATGCCCTTTCCAGATGAGTTCCTAAGAACAGAACTATGTTTCTTCAAAATCAGCATAAGCTATTTATAAAATCTACAGTAGCCCCTAAGGGGAGATCAACTGGCAAATATAAAATTACCCTATATATAAACTAGTAGTTTCTCTGCCTTTTTAAAGGAAAAATAAAGAATGATAATCAAAACTAAGGTTCATAGAATGATCATTTTAATGTGAGTGTTTGACATTAGAAGAAAAATGCTACTGATCAATTTTCAGGAACTTGTAAAATGTTTGAATCCTCTAGCAAAAGGGCATGTGTATGAATATAAAAAAAATATGACCACCACTCAGAATTGCAAAAAGCAACAACATTTAAAGTATCTTAGTTTCAGTAATATTAAAATACAGATTATCAGTTCACATAATTTGATAAATGACTAATGTTAAATACATGTGAAAATTCCTATAATTGCTTAAAAATAGATATAATTTCCATGCATATGTGTACCTTTTCCTGTCTATAAAGCTTATTTAAAGAATGTTTTGCTCAAATATTCCTACAGATCATATTCAAAGTGCAGGACACTCAGTGCAGCCTCCACACTTGCAGTAACAAGGGCCACCGTGAAGAGCCGATGGCCACACGGGCACCACTGGGGCGTCCCTCTCCAGCAACAGCCATGTGCCCCTCGTAGTGAAGATGTGTGACTGCGGAGAACAGAGATGGCCGAGGGGAGACACGTTCACATTGTGCCCGAGTTTCCCGAACAGTCTTCATCTTTCTCCATTTCTACTTCATTTGTTAAGACCACCTCTGCTCAGGAGCCTACACACAGGCAGAAAACCTTGAGTAGTGACACATTGTGAGACAGACACCGGGGTAAGGAGATGTACAGGAGAGAAAGTCCACATGCTCATGGAAGACCAACAGGCTCATAATGTGGAGAGGATTTAAGTATATAGGTGTATTCGTAATTCCTTATTTTACTTGTGTAGTGCTTATAATGTGCCAAGCACCAATATGTTTTATAATTGTCTCAATGGGCTTATGCTTACCAATGAATATATAAAAATTCAAATAACCATTCAATAATTATAGAATAGAAAATAACAATGGAAAATATTACAAGATAAAATAGCACTAATAACCACATAAATTGGAGGAGGTGTTCCAAGACTATCTGTTACTGGGCTAGAAGGTGACAAGATGATCTAGAAAAGGAAGATAGAATGATTTCAAACTGAGGCTATAAGGCATGCTCCAATACTCAGTTCCTCCCCAGAACTAAAATTCTGTCCTCCTGGAGTTCTACTCTTTTAAGACATAATGTGTCTACGTTAATCTACATCCTTCAATCAGTTCTAAACATTCAACTTAAATGAGGTTATTCATATTCTGAGTTCTAAAGTCTGGCAAGTCATCTTCATTTACAACGATCTTCTCTGTAAGGTTTTCTTAAAAAAACAATGAACTGGTATGACAAAATCTCAACTTCTCTTAGCAAAATGACTCCAGTTGGAAATCTGACATAACCCTTTGTGAGGACACGGAAGCGCATGTGCATGCCATGACGGGACGTGGTGCTTCATCCTACAGCGACTCCACCAGCAAGAGGACGTCTCACAGTGTTTATCCAGACAGAAGCCTGTGAGTATACACTGGAACTAGAAGGACCTCTTCATTCACCTAATAAATCTTAGGAGCAGTATGCATCTAAAGAGCACCGCCTTCGGGCCCTGGCCACACCTGCTCTGTTTGCTGTCCTCGAGCAGGTAGAACGCAGTGAATGCAAGCACAAAAGAAAAAACCCATGGAAAAAGGAAGATGTGAGATACACGGACAATCAAGGCCTCTGACTGTAGCAGATGGAGCAGCGATGGGGTCAAGGCTGGACACAGTGGGGTTGACCTGGGGTGGCAGAGGCGCCCTCCATGGTATCCAAGAGCTCAATCACCTGGAGACTGCAGCGGTCCAGTGGGTTCACACACAGATGTAGAGACAGGTGGGGAAAAGACACCATCTCACTTTGTAAGAGCCTCTCAGTGAAATGCAATGTTCCCCTTCATTCTGGGAAAGGAAGGGAGCAACATGTCCCACAGGTATTACCGATGCCACTGCCCTTGTCACTGGTGGAAATCGTGTCTTCACATTATACCTCAGCTGTTACACACATCCTGCAGTACTGGTGTGAACTAGTTTGAAACTGAGGCAGTCATGAGACCGGCCCCTCCCATTTAGCACATGATCTTCATCCATCATAGCACATTTGTGCCGTTTTCTATTTCGGAAGCTGTATTTCGTTTGATATTTTTCATTTAAGAATTATCTGCAGGAGGTGCCTCCCTGGGTCTTTCTCCACGCACATAGGCACCACAAGGAAAAGACCAGCTGGTAAAAACTGGAAAGACAATGCTCAGTCTCCTTCCAAGGTCTCAGCTCTTCAACCCTGTGCTCCGGGCACTGCAGAAGTTGAAGAAATGGCATCACTGAGACTGGAGAGGAGGTACAGAAGCCATGAGAAAGCAAGCCTCTCTGGTGCAGCCTGGGAGCCCAGGGCTGGACCAATCAACAGAGAACACAGCTTATCTAAGCAGAGTCGGCAGCTGTGCCAAGAACCCACTGTCTGCAGCCTTGTCTGCCTCGGAAGGAGTACCTATTCTCCCAGCCCTCCTCTACCGCACTTGTTCCCACAACCTTCCACCTACTCTGGGAATGCTCACAGAGACTAACACAGCAGCAAAAGAAACGCACACGCCGCCCAGGACCTGTGTATGAGCTCCACTGCTCTCACTAGCCTGCTCCCGTGACCAAGCCCTCACACTTTCCTTCTGCAGCTTCAAACCCTGGGAAAACCAGCCCAACCCTGGCCATCAGGCTGGACGCCGTCTCCTCAGGGCCAGCCGGGCACAGCCCTTCCTCTCCCCTCCTCTCCTCTGGATCATTCCCATGCTCTGTTTACTTTTCAAAACAAACTCTCTTGGCCTCATTTCCTATTTGAACTTGCACTCCTCCTTCAGGATGCCTTTTCTTCAACTTCTCCACCTGCGGCCTCTCAAGAGAAACCAGCCGGCCAGGCGCCTGCTCCAAGGCTGGCCTGCTTCTGTCGAGGTCGCCAGTCAATACTCCACATCACCAAACCTTAACAGGACTGAGCTGAGGCTGCCAACTCCTCCTTAGAACATTCTCATCACACGGCTGTCAGGGCACACGCACCTGGTTCTCCCTCACTCCTTGCCCTTCCCCCTGGCTGGTTTCTCTTCATCTCCCCAGTTCCAAACCACACAGTACCCTGGGCCCATTTTTCATGTCCCTTCCTAAATGTCTTCACCCACTGGAGTGACTTTAGGTGAAACCTACAGATCAGCAAAACTCAAATTGGTGTCCAGGCTCCCCCGAACATCAGCTGCACGTATCCATTTTAATTGGCATCTCAATGTTTCCTCTAGCCCCAGAAATGGGAACTGCCTTTTTTTTTTTTTTTTTAAGTTTGAGACAGGGTCTCGCTTTGCAGTTCAAGCTGGTCCTGAGCTCAGCCTCGAACTCAGGGGTCCCCCTGCCTCTGCCTCCTGAGCGCTGGGATCACAGGGGTGAGTCACCACGCCCGGCACTGTGCTGTGTGGCTACCAGGGATGCAGATCCTGGCCCTTGCAAGGCAGATGCCACAACACTGGGCTAAAACCTCAACCCAGAGCTGTATCTTTTTAAAAGTAAATTTTATCCCCTTCCTCCCTTTCCCTTTGGCCCCGCCCCATGTGCAAAGGCTGTTTCCATTTTTTCCTTCTATTTTCCCTTTTATCTTGTCCCTTCCTTCCTCCTCCTTCCCTATTCGCCTCCCAGCTGAACACTTTCTTCACATTTCCCAATGTCTACCACACATTTTAGTCTTCATTTTCACTTTCTCATACCAAACAAATGATGTGGTATTTAAACATATCCGTCCAATTTATTTCACTTAATACTATGGTGTCTTAAGATCCAGCCATTTAGCTATAAATATCTGAAGCTCACCCTTCTTTAGGGCAGAATAGTATTCCACTATATTAAAAAAAAAAAAAACCACTTCTTTATTAATTGGTTTATGGGGATTCCAGGCTACTTCCAAGATTTAGCTATGACAGCCTGTGCAGCATAGGCATAGGTATGTACCCGGGAAATGCAAGTGTGATTCGGAAAAAATCACTGGCGTTATCTTCAGCGTTCCCCTGCATCCAGTCCAAATCTTTTGTCCTTTGAAGCACATCTAGTCCCACCTTCTCTCGGAAGCTCCCTGCGCCGCCCGTCTCACGCTGGACTGCGCAGTGGCTGCTAGCAGCTACCGCTTCCCTTCATCCCAACATTCCCGTCTACGATGCAGCCAGAACCATCTTTATAAAGTCGATGGCAACTCAGGTTCCTCCTGTGATGACTTTCCACACCACTACAAGTAAGAGCCACACCCTCCGGACTCGCCGCGCACCACTTTCTGCACCTGCCGGCTCTCCCACTGCAGGCAGCCTGGCCCCCACCCGAGGCGGCTTCCCACAGCAGAAACCGCCCTCTCTCCTAACACATCAAAAGTACTGCAGTGATTCATTCATTTTTAAAATAACCCTTTCTTTTTTCCTTTTGTATTTCTGGATATTAAAATTATCCCAGTTGACGCTCTGAGGGATTAATTATGAAGATGAACAATTATATACAGCAGTTCAATGAATTTTAATTCTCCCAAAAACAGCCTTCATAGAGTCAATAAAAAGCTTAAGTGAAATATATTTCGGGCCGTGGATTTAGCTCAGTGGTTCCGGTGCCCGTCTTGTAAGCGCAAGGGCCGGGGTGTATACCATACTGGGTGTGGAGACTCACACCCAGCACCATCAGTACCACATACCACAGTGCCGGGCGTGGTGGCTCACGCCTGACATCCCAGCACTCGGGAGGCAGAGGCAGGAGGATTGCTGTGATGTGAGTTTAGGCTGAGCTCAGGGCCAGCCTGAACCACAAAGCGAGACGCTGTCTCAAAAAAAAAAAAAAAAAAAAAGAAATATATTTCCCCTTGTCATCTAATTCCTTACAGAATCCTAAGATTATACCAGGCTAGAACTACTTATTGACCACGCTTATTTCCCCTGCAATTCACAAGATGCTTTTTAATGTTCTTGAGACAGTAAAAAAAATTAACATACACTCTTTGGGAGGGAGGTTCTGCACGTCCCACCTCTTTCCTGAGCACTTACACAGTCAAAATAGTAATACATGTGGGCTCGAAATTTCTTTGTAAAGGACCACATGTAAGTAGTCCAGACACTAAAGTGTGCACCTATAGCTAAACAAAATTTTAATTAAAAGCCACTTTTGAAAAGTTCACATAAGATATAAGTAAGAGAGAGTAACTTTGGATTGTGACTGAAACAAATAGGATTTGCAAACTTTGGCAAGTGATTATTCTTAACATATTTGGAACTGTCTAAAAATGTAAATACTGATACCAAACTGAAATCATGTCCAAACAGAGAAGATTAGCCAACAAAATCCTTCCTCAGATAATTTTACTTCCTAGTTGTTTACTCTGCATGTAACTAAGTCCTCAACCAACTCGGTCATGTGATACATTATTATACAAAATCCTAATTTTCAACATTCTTTAATTTTCCCCATCCTTAGTGTTAACATTGATCCAGCCTGCTTTTGAGGTGGTGATGACGACTCTTACCAGAAGCTAACCCAGAGCCGCTCAAATGCTCAGACAGCTGCGCTTTCTCCTTCCTTCCTGGATTCCCCATGGAGGACACGGGTGGAAAATCCACCGATGTGTTCTAGTCTTCTCACACCCTCAGTCTCACTCCTAATTTCTTCCACAAATCAAAGACATGACTCACCCACTAGTCGACATGAAACTGACCGGAAAACCAGCCAGTCTTTCTGCCCCAGAGCAAAACCCTGTATGAAATTAGGTCGCTTGCACCCCGCACCGTGTGAAATGCAGACCTGGGGTGGCGGAGCGAGGCAGAGAAGCAGCCTCCTCCTGCCTGTCTGCACGAAGCTCCTTCGCACCATCCCTTGGCACAGACAAGGGGCCGGGTGGACACCTGGGTGGTGGACACCGTATCCCCGGGCAGAGCTGACCAGAGGTGAGTCACTGAACCTCTATACCCCTCAGGGAACTGGCAACCGGCTCTAACCCTAAGGCCCGCACTGCTCCACGCTCCCATCTTCCTTAAGTTTTGGGTCTCAGCTAGGGTCTGAGGTACAGCGACAAGAAGGACAAGAAGGAACAGGCCACAAAGAAGGGCAGGTCAAGTGGAGGGAATACACCAAAAAGGCTGTGCTGGGGCGGGTTTTCTTTTTCACTTTCTGTGTGAAGGCAGAACTCTGAAGTTCTCGTACCAACTGCAAGTCTGTGTCACTAACTACTGTCACCAGGCAGTAGATGAGATCTCCAGAACTTACAACCGGAAGCTTACACCTGCCGGATGTCTGCTGCTCCCCCAGGAGACACCATTTCACTGTGTCTCTCAGCGCAACTCAGCAGGTACAGTTACACCTGTCATCTTTTCCATGTTTCCAGCTGAGGGGCTGCAAGTCCAGCTCATGCTTCACTATTCCTACAAAAACAGGAATGTACTATGGAACCGACCAGGGCCTGGGGCGTGTCCAAACAGAGGGCTGGAAAATGAACTGCATCACGCTCAGGGGAGACAGGAGCAAACGCTTCTCGGGATTTGTACGCGTTCACTAAAACGAACGTCCCACGCTTTCACTCAACACAGCAGTTGGGTTTCCAAAAGAACATTTCCAAAAGCTTCTAATTTAGTCATTGAGTGGACAAAAAAATAACAAAAATGACATGTAGATCTCTCCTTGTTGGTCAAAATAAGCCTCTGTAGACAATGTAGCATTTAGTAACAAGGCTAAATTGCCAGTTCCACTGTCATCGCTCAAGAATTGAACCATTGCTTCCATACACAGGTAGAAAACCGAAAGGAACTTGAGCAGAACAAACCCCTGGGCCACCGTGTGTCCCCAGGAGCCCAGAGCACCGCACATGGACTGTGCTGAGCAGGTACTGAGCACTCTACTGGCACAGAGTCCGAAGCCCACAGCACCGCCGCGGGGCCACCACTCCTGCCTACTGAGCAGCTCTGCAACTGCCGGCCAGTCACTCCGTCAAGGTTAAAGAATGAATGTTTTAAGCATTCATGGGGAAAAATATGAGGAGAAAAAAACGGAAACAAAATGTTTGTAAGTGGAGGCAAGCAGGGGGACTGGGAAGATTTACTGTGTACAGGTACAAATCCTCAAAGATGAATGTCATTACAGTGTGCTGCTAAAATGTACCAATAGACTTAAAGGGGAAAAGTGCATGGAAAACACTCCTCCTACTTGAAAGTAGCTACAGGTTTTTCCTTGGGATCCAAGTCTCTTATGTCATTCAGATATCAAAGAAAATGGCTAACTATTTCCTAAAAACAGACAGATGTGTGGATGAGAGAGAGAGACAGAGATGAGAGAGTGAGTGTGGGTGTGTAACATGAGAATACCAGCATATTTAAAAGGTACTGCGCAGTACTGGGAGGCATCTTTATTAATAAAGACAAATAGATTTTCTCTATGCTATTTTTCATCCTGTAATTATCTTAGAAGAACCCTGGGGTTAAGAGTTCAGCTCTAGTTTTTAAATTGTCCGGCACCACAATTACAGCTACTAAACACATTCACAGACTAAATGTAATGACCTTGAGTACAAAGCATGTTTAAAAAAAAAAAAAAAAGGACCCACGGTTGGCTTTACTTTAGCTATATATAGCTGAGAACTGGTGAATCACAAAGACGATAGCTGAAAATAAAAATGAATTGTCTTTAAAATGAATAGTATTTTATAAAAATCATAGTTTTCTACTAAATGTACATAGGATAAGACACTTATAAGACATCTTCCAGGGTCCTTTTTATTAAAAAGTATTTGTATTACACAATACTAGGCTGATGTCACAGGCTGAACATGATTTGGATCCCTCATTTGCTCAGGGATTTAAAAGAAATTCTTGACTTATGCTAAAGTCTAGTCTGGAATGTAATATAAAATTATAATTCACATTAAAAATAAAACAAGAGATGTTAAAAAGTTTTCCTTCCAGCTACTGGTCCAAGTCCTGGTGGACATCCCTGCTCCCACGCTGGCACAGGTTGTCTTGCGTGTACGCTGCCCGTGGGCACAGGTCCCCAGGGGGCCCAGCCCGCTCCCGGTAGGACCAGACGCACCGCCACGCTGCAGGCTCATCCCAGAGTCCAGGATGCTGCAGACTTGGGCTGGCTGCACGTGGCTCTTGCTCTGGTCCCACAGTTGTTGAGGACTGCAGCCTGCAGAGTCCTCTCCACCTCAGGGCACAAACTCTGTGCCTCAAGGAACCTCTGGCCTGACCTCCCTGTACTGCCGCAACCACTTCAATTCTGTGACTGGTGTATGTCTTTTCCTGGGTTTAAGATATATTTGGTGAAATGTGCTAACATTATTTTCTGGGGGAAAACAAATTTTATAAGAAAGCAAAGCACTGATTGAGTTGGAGCAAAGAACTTATCTACTGATCTTCTCTATTACTTTACAGAGTGCTTCCTAAGAATTCCCATTGGCTGACACCAACCTGTTTATGAATTAGCCTAAACTTCCACGATGCTCTCTGTAGCAGGCAGCCTTGAATCCCTACCAAATTCTTAATGAAGCTCCATTTGTAGCTCTGAGGACAGTTCTTGTCATCTGCATCCCACGGTTCCCAGAGGCACAGGCCACTTCTTTAGTATGAATCAATGTTCTTATCAAAGAGGACAAAGGAACATATGTTTTGTGGACCTGGAATTTTGGGAAGTTTCACTTTTCCTGAGAAGATATACTCGATAACACACTGTCACTGTCCCTAGACTTACAAAGCCTCCATCCAGACACAAATCTCTATTTTCAATCAGTCCTCCACTCCCTCGCCTACTTTCAAAGGAAAAGTTCTCCTTCTGCCCGCCAGGAGCGACTCTCCATCTAAACTTCCCCTATATTTTGAACTCTCCTATTCTTCTCAATCCCCTTTCACATATTAAAACATTAAGTTTCTTCCTTCCCAAGCTTAAAAAGAAGCCCTTTCTCATCCCAGAGGACATCATCTACCATTACTCCCATCCAATTTTTCTGCTTGGATAAAATAGATTATTGAAATTATTCTTGCTGGTTTCTTTCACTCTTTTCCGAACCATAGCGGTTGAAAACTTCAATCACAAGTGCGCCCTGTTCTGCTGCCATGCGGCGCTTTCCCAGGATGAGCGCTCAGCTCCTCTGAGCCTGCTTCCGCGATCCTCCCAGACCGGTGCTCCCACAGGGAGCACTCCGCTGCCCAGTCCCCACCAGCACCAGCGCCCTCGGCTCCGAGACACTGGACAATTTCCTGATTTCTGTCACAGCACCCTGAAACCTGATGACAGACGCGCACTTAAATTACGCTTTCTCAAAGCACCAAGTAAGTGTAAATAAGCAGCATTGGCTTTTACGAGAAGTTTTTACAGGGAAGACACCCAGCTCTTGCTGAACATCAGACACACGCAGGGACCAGGGACAAGACTCGAGGCGGGCGAAGGACTGTGCTCCTTCTAGGTCAGGGCTCCAGGAAAAATGCGCCCCCATCCGACACACCCCGCCCTAAGCTTCTGCCCTTAGAGGGTACTTCTAAGTGGAAAATCATTTAGACTTCATCTAAAATCCAATCATAAACTGCACTCTTTTTTTTTTCAGACAGAAAAAAAGAACCCCAAATACGTCTCTGTTTATGAAGATCACCTTGCAGATGCCCATTTACATTGTCTCAGATATAAAAACCTGAAGACAAAAATGCTTTTCCAGACCCAAGAACGAGTGACCCCAGCTTCCCCGGAGAACTACCCGGAGCGGCACTCGCGGTGTCCAAGGAAGAGCCTGCAGCGGCGCGGACGCGGCCGGCCAGTCAGGGCCCGAGCCGCAGGCTGCTGGCCGGCCAATGTTCCCCTCGGGTACTACTCTCATTTTGTGAGGGCCAAATAAGTTATGATGATAAATCGTGTTTTAAGTTTGGGGACGAAGGGGGAAACAACTCAGAAAGTCATACATCAAGGTACGAATTGTGTAAAGCATTTCCGAATTGCCACAAATGGGTTTTCCGGATATATGAGCTCCTAACAGAACAGAACACAGACTAACAATTTATAAGAAATGATCAAGTATCAGAAAGTCATTATTCATGTTTTCAATTAAAAGATGCCAAATTTCTTCTATAACAAGAAAAATGCAAATTAAAGTATCGATAAAGCCACAAAATTGGTCAAGGGAAAATATGATGCAGCATGGAAGACGCATGGGAAGTGGACACCACGGCACGGGCGCGGCACGGGCGCGGCACGGGCGCGGCACGGGCGCGGCACGGGCGCGGCACGGGCTACGGGCCCTCGCCTCAGTCTGTGCTCTGGAAACGGCCTGCAGACCTACCTGCAAGAGCCACCAACAGCCAAGGACCAGGACAGACACACTGCACCACGGCTGTGTGCCCACCGCGCACACAGAGGACAGCGCGGCCCGCACAGGAGCACGGAGGACGCCCGCTGCCCCGACAGAAGGCGGGATACGCAGCGCCCAGGACGACGGAAATGGAGTCTCAAACCCTCTCTGCGTAACCTGGTCCCCACAGTTATCTCCAGGAAGAACATCTAAGTGGAAGGGAGAAAAGAAAAGGAGGAAAGG
>PVIR01001220.1:0-131979 GCA_004026965.1 Petromus typicus | reverse complement strand
AGACCCACACCCAGCAGCAACCAGTACCACATACCACAGTGCCGGGCGTGGTGGCTCACGCCTGTAATCCCAGCACTCGGGAGGCAGAGGCAGGAGGATTGTGATGTGAGTTTGAGGCTGAGCTCAGGGCCAGCCTGAACCACAAAAGCGAGACCCTGTCTCCAAAAACCTAAAAAAAAAAAAAAAAAAAAAAAAAAAATTCTAGAAATTTAACACAAAGAATAATATTAAAAGTTGTTAAAGAAAAGAAATGAATCACTTATGAAGAAAAACCCACCAGAATTTCAGCAGACTTCTTAACTTAAACTCTTAAATCAAGGAAAAATTAGAGTGAAGTAGTTAAACTTCTAAAAGAACACAATTTCCAACCTGGATGGTTGTACTCTGCAAAATTATCTTTTAAAATTAATAGAGGAAAAAAGATACTTTTATAATAAAGAGCACCTGAAAAAATTCACAACCACCAAATTAGCACTCCAAAAAGTTCTCAAAGATATTCTAGAAAGGGACAATGAAGACACCAATTGCAATAATCCCAATAGAATGGATCTACCAGGTAAGGCAAATAACTAAATAGAAGGGAAAATAAAGGAATCAAAAATAGGAAAATAATATAATCTAAGGATAAGTCACTACCTACTACTTATAACCATCAATGTGAATGATCTCAATTCACCAATCAAAAGAAACAGATTGGCAGAACGGACCAAGAAAGAAGATCCAACAATATGATGCATACAAGAGACACATTTAACTTGAAAAGAAATTCATAGATTGAGAGTCAATACTTCATGCAACAGAAATGGGAAAAAAAGCAAGAGTAGCTATTCAATTTGAAAAATGGATCTCAAAGCAAGACTTATCAGGAGAGACAAGAAAGCCATTACATGCTCATTAAAGAAATAATCCAAGAGGAGGAGATAACCATAAATATATATGCACTACATACTGGGACACTCAACTATATGAAACAAACACTAAAGTATACGAAAAACCAGATAAACACTACTACAATTACAGTGGGGACCTCAAAATCCCATGTCATAAGTAGATCTACTAGACAAAAACAAAAAAAGATCAACAAAGAAATATCAGAGCAGAGCCAAACCTTTGAAAAGAATGACTTAATAGATATCTATGGAGTAGTGCAACCCACAATAACAACACACACATTCTTCTTATCAGCACATGGGACTTTCTCCAAAATATACCACATACTAGCTCAATGAACATTCTTACATAATTGCAAATGAGTGGGAATTATGCATGCATATTATTAGATCATAGTGTAATGAAATTGGAAATAAATAACAAAAGAAATCACAAAAACTATATAAATATGTGGAAATTGAATAATGTCCCTCTGAACTACCAATGGTTTATAGACGAAATTAAAGAAGATATGAGAAAGCTCTTACAATTGAACAATCATGCCAATACAACATGCCAGAAATTATGGGACACAATGAAAGCAGTCCCATGAGGGAAGTTTATAGTGGTGACTTCTCACATCAGAAAAACGGAGTGAGCTCAAATAAATAGCATAATGTTGAACCTCAAACTTTAGGAAAAGAACAAGTTGAACTCAGAGCTCCTATGAGGAAGGGAATTAGGAAGATTAGAGCAGAAATTAATGCAATTGAAACCCATATAGCAATACAAAGATTCAATGAATCAAATAGTTGGTTCTTTGAAAGAGTAAAAGGAAAGAAAAGACCCAAATCCATGCAATTAGGAATGAAAAGGGAGAAATTGTAAGAGATTCTGTAGAAATCCAGAATATCACCGGTACCAGTACCTACTTTAAAAACCTGTAACAAATAAGATGGAAAATTCAGAAGAAACAAACTCCTAGATACATGAATTACCAAAGCTGAATCAAGATGTAAAAATTCTAAACAGTCTAATATCAGTCAATGTAATTGAAAAAGTGATTAAGAAAGTACCAACAGTGGGAATGTAGACTGGTACAACCGCTATGGAGATCAGTGTAAAGAGTGCTCAAAAAACTAGTATTAGAGATCCCATTTGACCCTGCTATTCTCTGCTGGGTCTATGCATGAAAAAACTACAAGATCCATATCACAGCGACATATGTGCACCAATGTTTATAGCAGCTCAGTTTGTGATAGCTATATCTTGGAAACAACCCAAACGCCCATCAACTCTAGACTGAATAAAGTTGTGTGTTTTTAAAAAAAATAAAGTGGAGTATTATTCTGCCATAAAGAATGATAAGTTTGAGTCATTTATACTCAAATGTTTGTATCTTGAGGACATACTCATCAGTGAAATAAATAGGTCACAGATGTGTAAATATTGTATCTTTTCTCTGGTATGAGAAAATTAAGATGTAAGTAATGCTAGAATGTATGATAGATATGGTAAAATAGAAAATATTTAAATGGAAATGGAGTATAACGAAGGGAAAGAGAAAGTGTGATGGTTAAAAAAAAAGAAACAAGGGCTGGGGATATAGCTCAGTGGTTCCAGCACCTGTCTTGCAAGCACAAGGACCTGGGTTTGATTTCTGGTAACCACATAACAATACTGGGCATGGAGACTCACCCCAGCAGCAGTCAGTACCACATACCACAGTGTTGGGCATGGTGGCTCACGCCTGTAATCCCAGCACTTGGGAGGCAGAGGCAGAAAGATTGTGATGTGAGTGGCACCACACCCGGCACTGTGGTATGTGGTACTGATTGCTGGTGGGCATGAGTGACCACGCTCAGCACTGTTGTAAGTGGTTACTGGGGATCGAACCCAGTCTCTTGCACTTGCAAGGCAGGTGCCAGAACCACTGAGCTAAATCCCCTCCTCAGCATCTCTGCTTTTGCCTGGAAATCCCTTTGGCTGCACCCTGGCTGTATGGCTATTCTCACATTGTTCTCCCTGCTGGCAGGTAAGGTGGCTCCTTGGGGTTAGGATGAGCTTCCTGTCCACACCTCCAGGGCCCCACTCACCCAGCAGCTGCAGAAGTGCAGAGAGGGGCCCAGTTACTTCCTTCCAGCTTGGTGACCTACAGGATCAGTAACCTCCAGGAGGCAGGCCAGATGGGGAGCTGTGGCAGTCTCTCGGTGGCACTCCTGAGCTTGGGACACTCACAAGCCTGTGCACACCCCATAGGGATATTCTCATCCTTAGCTCACCCTGATGAGCCAGGACAAGTGGCTGTGGGCCTGCACTGCGATGCTGGTCCTCTCCTGAGGTGTGGGCTACACCTCCTGCTGTTTGGGGTCTGTGTTTCACACTCCCCGGATAAGCCCTAAACGTCATTCCCTCTGACAGCCACCTAACCACCGGGCCAGATACACTTTCTAATGGTTCCTGCTGTTCCTCAGTCCTAGTGTTTATGTCTCAGAAAGATCCTTGGAAAGGGTGCTGCTGCTGCTCCTTAATTAAATCTGCCTTAGTGAGGCTTCAGGGTGACCTTGGGATGGATTCGTCCAGCCAGGCACTCCACATTGGTGGATCCAACATCTGAAGGGAGGGAATCTCAGAACTCCTGGGCAGTGCCCGTGGCTTTGGGGAGTGTCCTAGAGGTGCTGCCTCCAGAGACACTCCTCTAATATCCTTGCCCACGTAGAGTCCCCATGGCCTGTCACCTCCTACAGGCCCTCCAGACACCACAGTGTGTGTACTTAAAAACTGAGTTCACAACACTGGAACTCTGGAGACCACTTTCAGCTCACAGCCTCCTCTCCACAGACAGCGCTGCTGGCTGCCTGACCAGGCCCCAGCACCCATAACTGTGGCTGCTGAGCACACAGCATTCTGTTCTCAGTACCCACCCTTCCGTGCCTGAATGAGAGACCCTTTGCCACGTGGGATGCACACTCCTGACTGAGCTGAAGAGCTGTCCAACTAGACTTTCCACTGCACTGAAGGAGAAGCTGCTTTGTTCCTGCCATTGGCCTCTCTGTGGAAACCAGGAGACAGAGACAGCATGCTGGGCCTGTTCCACTGGGCACAGTCCTCTGTAATATAATCCGGATAAAGTTCCACCACGTCCATGCTGAGTGTCATTGGACCATTTTATGTTTGGATCTTTATGTAAAGTCCCAGATTTAGTGCGCACGTGCTGAATGCCTGTGGTGTGTCTGGTGTCAGTAATATATCATCCACGGTGTCAAAAACATAGCAACAGGGCAGGAGGCACTGAGGGAGTAACTCAGCTCTTCATGAACACAGCCAGGCTTCCATCTGAATATCGAAAAACTACAAGTAATTCTTTACTTAGAACACAGCCACAGCACAGTGGCCGTCGATAGCCTTGATTTAAGATGGGAATCAGGTCTGCTTTGAAGCTGAGGAAGCAGGAGAGCCTGCAGTTTCCACACTCAGCTTCCCAAATGCCCCCGTGATGGGAAGTGGGGGCCCAAGGGCAGGCTGCTAGGGCGTGAGGCTCTGTGTCTTCTGCACTCCTTGACACATCCAGGCGGTCACACTGGAGAGGAGGCCCCGGCCTTGAGGAGCCCCAGCCTCCCTGCCATCCAGGCCCAGCCTGCGGTCCGCTCTCCACCCTGCCCTGAGGCTCTCTTGCATCAGGATGCCAGGCCCTGGTCTGTCAGGGAGACATGAGTAAGCTTAGAGACAGTGATGGCACTTCGAGGGACCCAGCCCCCTCCAAGGGAAGGAGAGGTGAGTACAGGACAGGTGGGCACTCCCAGGTTGGGAGCCTTAGTCACCACCGGCACAGCTGGTTCCTGGCCTCAGCCACCACCTGCATGGCTGTCTGGCTCAATTTGTGCCTTGCTTTGTGGGGAATCTGCCCACTGGGTGTCAGACAGTTGAGTCCACGCACAGCTGAGGCCTAGGGGCTGGTCCTGTGGGGCTGCAAGGAGAGGTACCCACAGCGGTGGGAAGCACAGAGGCCCCTCTGCTCTCTAGGAGCTAACAGTCTGACCTAGGGCAGCCTCAAAACCTCACCACTGTGGTCCTGCCCGTTCCCACTGACAGGCCATCACACCCGACACACTGTTATCTGATGTTCTTGGACTATCTCTGCTCCTTTTGAAGGTAAGTTTGGGCAGCAAGAACTAAAGTGTGAAATAGTCTCCTCTGGTCTTCAGTGAGTCCTATTTCTCATGCTCTGCCTTGGCCAGGCATTGCACTGGTCCGTTTCTGTTTCTGTCACAGAACACCCGAGGCTGGATAACCTGTTTGTAAAGTGGTTCCCTAGGTTCACAGTTCTTGGTGCAAGTCAGTGAGCACAGCACTGGCCTCCTGGTGAGGGCACTTGGTGAAAAAATAAGAGAATCAGCCTTTGTAGATTTGTGAGAGATCAAGAAGGAGCCAGGCTGGCTCTTCTAGAACAGCCAGACTCATAGAACTACAGTACCTTTCCCCACAGTACCTCAGTACAGCACCCCATGACCTGTGACCTCCCCCTAGACCTGGCTCTCAGTGGATCCTCCACCCACACCCAGGGAGACCGGAAATGTGCCAGGCCCTGGCAAGTGCCACTCCCAGTCTCTAAGAAGCCTGCACCAAACAGACTGCAGCTTTCCCACAGGGCATGGAGGCTGTTATTGCCCTGGGATGAGGTGAGTGGGGGAACCCTCACCCCTGACAGCCATGCCTTCAGGCCATATCTTGCATCTGTGAGAAAGGGAGACTGGACCACAGGCTCCTCGAGAAACTGCTCTCCATGAGCACCCCAGCCTGTGGTGCACTCTCCTGCCCGTGGCTGTGGAGCAGACGGTGTCCGAATGCCCGTTAATGGGCCAGGGGGTTGCACTCTGCCAGAATACCAAGAAATCGATTTCTTTCTCAGTTACAAATTGCAAATGGAGACATCCTGACATGCTAAGGAAAGCCTGGGGATTGGGGTGCGTGGAGCAATATCCAGACTAAAGAGACGGGCTAAATTCTAGCTCCTGTGAGCTGGACAAGGTGAGGACGGGTCAGGGAGGGAGGGGGGCAGTGGGAAGAAAATCTATACAGTGAATACCCTGATGGCAGCGGCAGGTTTACGTCTGAATGAGAGCGCCACGCATTTAAATTAAACGTCAGATGCAATTTAGCATCCAGGCATCAGGAGGCTGAGGCTGTGCAGAGGGAGCCAACAGTCCTCGGTGGTTAATTGCTACCCCTCTAGTGCCTGCAGAAGGGTCCTTTCAGGAGGTGAGCTGAACCTGCCTTCATGAGGGCTTCGCCGAGGTGATAAGCACAGGCCGGGGCTGGAAGGCGGCCCCTCCGCGGCCCTGGTGGCTCTTAATTGAGGCTGTTCCCTGGCTGGTGTGCACAGTGCAAGCCCAGCCTCACTTGGAGAACTTAATCAGGGCTGGTGGAGGGGCACCGTCCCCACGGCCCTTGTCCTTGTTTCCAACATTAGCCAAGGCAGAGGGATGGTTTCCAGAGGGAGGGAAGGCATGGCAAAGGCTTTCCTCTAAAAGACAGGAGGGAAGGAATGAAGGTAGGAAGAAAGGAAGGAAGGAAGGAAAGAGGAGAAAGAAGGATGTAGGGAAAGACAAGGAAGAGCAGCGTGGTGTGCTCCTCTGACACAGACAAACAGCACAACAGACACAGGCTCTGCAGCTGAGTGTAGCCCAGCGAGCCGGAGAACCTGCTCTGTATCACTTCCAATTCTCTTTTTTTTTTTTAGGTTTTTTTGAGACAGGGTCTCGCTTTGTGGTTCAGGCTGGCCCTGAGCTCAGCCTCCAACTCACATCACAGCAATCCTCCTGCCTCTGCCTCCCGAGTGCTGGGATTACAGGCGTGAGCCACCACGCCTGGCACTGTGGTATGTGGTATGGGTTGCTGCTGGGCGTGAGTCTCCAAACCCAGTATGGTATGTGGTTAACTGGGGATCGAACCCGGGTCCTTGCGCTTGCAAGACAGGCACCGGAACCACTGAGCTAACTCCCCGGGCCTCACTTCCAATTCTAAGCAGCCCAGACGCACTCAGATACACCCTGGGTTGCAGTGAGACCTGCATCTCACAGGCATCCACATTCCCTGGTCCCACCCCTCTTCCATGTTCAGGGTAGAGGACACAGCCCAGGGAGGGCGGGCCATCCCGGCATGGGGCGCAGTTGGATGGTTACACGGCAGTTACATGGGACTCCTGGAATCTAACTCCACCACGAGGACTGCACACATGGGGCCAGGTCCACCACTCTGGGAGCCTCAGGGGGTCACCCGATGGGTCCAGAGTTTGTCCCCTGCACTCCCAGTGGGCTCAGCACAGCATGCCGCCTTCATCCCTCTCCTCGGTCTGGGGCCACCTGCCCCGGGTCCAAGCTCCCCTCTCAGTCCCCACTCTCAGGACCCTGCCTCAGCCTGCTCAGCCCTGCCCATGCTCTCGAGTCCTTGTCTTGGTCCCTGCCGCCTCCTGTCATGAGCCTCTTCCTCCCCCACCAGCAGGTCAAGGTTCTACCTCGTATCTTGAGACAAAGAACCACACTCAGAGGTGGCTGAACGCTGGAAATAGCAATCAGAGAGGGAAGCCACATGTGAGGACTGGCTTGGGGTGACAGGGCGGCAGATGGGTACCGATGGCCTCGGCTGGCACCTCGGAGCAGCCCTGTGACAAGCACCGCACAGCCCTGTCCATCACGGAGGCCACACAGCTGAATCCCAGGTGCTTTCTGCTGTGGACAGTGAGCTGACGACAGATGACCACTGAATGGCCCATGGTGGGCGGCTCTCACTCTTTAGGAAATGCAGAACTGTGCAGATGCACCTTCGTCCTCTACCTCAGCCTCAGGTGGGGACACAAAGCCACACTTAGGGACTCCAGCTCACAGCTGATGTGTCCACCTCTGCCAACTTCCCTTGGAAGCTGGTGCCACTTTGTGAACTTGTGTGCCTGGGGGGTTCCTGCAGATGAAACACATGGCCCAGGACTTTTTTTTTCTTTGAGACAGAGTCTCGCTTTTGTAGTTCAGGCTGGCCCTGAGCTCAGGCTTGAACTCACAGCAATCCTCCTGCCTCTGCTTCCCAAGTGCTGGGGTTGCAGGCGTGAGCCACCACGCTAGGCACTGTGGTATGTAGTAGATTGCTGCAGGGTGTGAGTCTCCACGCCCGGCATTGCTGTATGTGGTTATTGGGGATCAAACTTGGGCCCTTGCACTTGCAAGGCAGGCGCCGGAACCACTGAGCTAAATCCCTGGCCCGCCCAGGACTTTAAAAAGGGATATTAACAACCTGTAAGTATATGGTCTGATGCATCAGTTATTTTTCCACAAGCAGAATCTCCTGGTGTCTCGGAGCACAGCCCTTGACTGAAGAATCCATTGAGGAGATGGTCAGTCCCTGATCGCACTTCACCTGTCCCAGCCCCGCAGGGCCGGTCAGGGCTCTCAGTTGGTCCTGTGCCCCTTCCTTTCTCCACTCTCATCTCTGAAATGCCTCTGCCTCTGAGTCTCAGATGTGGGCCTGGCACGCTGACCTGGCTATGTGTCCTCTGAGCCTGTCCCATGGCCCTGCTGATGGCTCTGAGTGCGTGGCATCTCATGAGGTGTCACTGCTCCCATGTCTCCCTGGTAGCTCCCGTGACACCAGAATTAAATTCGCTTGATGACTGTCAATGCTGGGATACCTGTCTGGGACCACACTGGCCAGTGTCTTGATGCAGAACAGAGCCCCGAGGGACTTGAGGACAAACGCAGAGCTCACATTGCAGCATGAGGGCCAGAGCCCACACTCCCTTCCTGAGGACCCCAGGGACACCCCGACGCCGACCGCATTCTGCCTGATGCCCTCATCCCACCCTCCCGCTGCACTGGTCTAGCAAATCTGTCCTCAGCTGAGGACATGGGCAAGGTGTCTCCAGGGCACCTGAGAGAGGATCTGGCAGGGGAGAGGGGTCAGGGGACATCGGCCTGGTCACGGCCAGAGCAGCAGCAGGGACAGTGGCTCTCTACCAGTGCTCTGTGCCCTGCCCTGTAGTCTGAGGACAGGTGTCACTATTGTCCTCGAGGAAGCCCAGGCCTGATGGACTGTAATTGTCGTCTTGGGCCCTCCCAGGGGGACCGTGTGTGCCAAATGTGGTGGGCGATGGCTCTCTTCAACATGGCATGGCATTATGAGGTGTCATGTGACATTGGGGTTTCAGTTTCCACTGGAGAAACATACATGGTGCAAAAACACTCAGGGTCATGGGGAGAAGTCTGCAGCTGGCTGCCCACATGGACTGAGGTGTATGTACAGTTTTACTTTAATAAATCTTTATGAAAAATACAAATACTGGGATGTTAGACTGGACAACTAGCAAAGGAAAGGGAGGCTGGTATGCTGCCACATGTTGAAGATGGCAGGTGAAACCCAGGAACTCACTTCTTAAGCGGCTTCTCAGGGTTAAGCAGCTGTCCAGGAGAGTGCTTCAATTGTGACCAAGCACCTTCCTCGAGTGTGCAGGGTGTAGTATTGTGATAGAGATCCTGCCTTGTGTGGGACCAACCTCAAGTATGATAGTGTGTCTTCCTTGTTTGCGAACAGCCTCGAGTGTGACAGAGCACCTTCCTTATGTGAGAGAGGCCTTCCTTATGTGACAGAGCACCTTACCCAAGTGTGACAGAGGCCTTCTTCATGAGACAAAACGCCTTTCCTGAGTGTGACAGAGGCTTTCCTTATGTGACAGAGCACCTCCCCCGAGTGTGACAGAGGCCTTCCTCATGTGACAGAGCACCTTCCTTAAGTCTGTTCAGTTCCTTACCAAATGTGACCTAGCATCTTCCTGTAAGCTTATGCTTGGAGCTGTCTATTCATGGCTCTGCCTCCATGGTTGGCTCTGCCTCCATGGCTGTTCTGCAGCCACCTGTCACAGGCCCTTGGATTGATCCCCTGAGATACAGACAATGGTGGACTTTGCATTTCTCCAGAAGTCCTTGCTGTGCTCTAGGTACTCAAGGCCCGCAGGCCAGGACCACTCAGTGCCAAGTACACCAAACATGGAAGCAGAACTTGGCATTTGTTCTTTTGACAATTTTCATGTAGGGTTTGTGCCACCAGATGTACGAAGATGGTGAAAAATGACAGTGACAATACCAAAAACCAAACATTGATGTGTCTGAATGTTTTATGAGGAGTCTCTGGAGGGTGGCTTTTCTCGCAAAGGCTCCCACTCCTGTGTGTGGCCATGGGAAGTGCTGTAACCCAGTCCCAGCACTTAGCACCATAGGCCAAGGCAGCTGCTTTGCTGTCCCGGGCCTGGAGTCCTGCCTTGTGATGGAGCTGATGCATGGCCCTCCACGGGTGGAGTGTGGTGTGCCCACGGACTGCTCAGGGGGAGGACAATAGTGGCCTGTGGACATCAGCCTTGTGCCCACCTTTGCAGAACTGAAGCCGAGCTGTGTATGAGTGAGAAAGCCATGAGGAGGGAGACAAATCCCCTGCTCCTGCAGGCGAAGTGCACTCGGGAGGAACAGCTTTTCTGCTCCATTACTCCTCTGCTGGCACTGATGGCTTGGGAATAATGGTCGATACTTCACTGAAGAAGAGGATATCTATGGACCCAGTGATGCTCCAGGGATGGTCACGTGCAGGTTGCACTGTGGCTCTGAGGTCAGAGAGGCGCAAGGCCTGCCACAAAAGAGCTGGCAGGACACAGAGACCCTCGTTAGAAGGCAGTTGTGCCCCCAGGGAGGACACCCATGTGCCACTGCCAGCAGCACACTAGGAGAGAAACAGAGCAGGTGCTCTGGGGAGGGGGCTCCACCATGGCCAGCATAAGGTGTGGGCTGGAGGCGGAGGGCAGAGCACTGGCATTTGGTCAGTGGCTGCAGGACAAGGTACAAACTCCAGCTGGTGCCTGGGTCAGCCTGGAAACGGGAGATGGGGGATGAGGCCTGCACCCTGGTCACAGAGTGAGCAAGTTATGGTGATCAGTGGTCAATGGCAGTCAGCTGGACAAGAGTGGCTAGCGGGGTTTGGGGTCAGCAGCTGTGGAGGTCATGGGCTTATGAGTGGCCAGCTGGTAATGGGGGTTGGAGGATCACGATGGTGGGTGGATTATGGCAGTCAGTATGGTATGGATGGTCAGCGGGCTCTGACCAGGGCTTGCTTACTATGGTAGTTAACCTGGCTCTGAGGACAGTCTGATCTCTGAGCCCTGCCTCTCACACACTGTACCTGGCCATCTACATAGCTCACACAAGTGTACTTTGAAGACTTGGTCCAGTTGATAGGACAAATATTTAAGAGAAAACTTCCCCTACCCTGAAAACAAAGCACCTCATTAAGATGTGCAATGTATAAGTCCAGGTTTATAAACAGAGTTCTCAAAGAGCAAGAGGAATAACTACCCAAGTCTCTGGCTCTCCAGGAGGGTCACTGAGGTCTAGAGGAGTGTGCCATGCATGGGAATCAGAAGGCTCTGCCCTGGCTTCCTGGACCCTGGGAAGGGGGAGGCAGCGCAGGCTTCCCTGGCAGGTCTGGACAGTTCTTCAATTCAAACTTTGGCTCATGGCGAGGGACGGCACTATTCCAACTGAGTCTCTGGACCCATGCAGTGACCTAGGGCTGTCAGGCTTGAAATCTGGAGGACAGGAGGCAGAGGAAGGCAGGAGGAAGCACAGGGCTCTGGGGCCAAAGAAGGCAGGCAGGGTGGGGGACCTGGAGAGACAGGGGCAGAACTTGCCATCCACTATTCCTGCTTCTTCAGAGAGCAAAGAAAACAGAGTTGCCACCATGAGCCACAGCCTCTGTGATGTTCCAACAGAGCCTGTCCTTCCAAAGGCAAAAAAAAAAAGCAACAAAATCTAACCAAAAAAGAAAGATCTCTCCTTGAACTGCAACACTAGTTAAACTTCTTTGATTAGTGAAACTAGCCGCTACAAGGTTTGGTTAGTACAGCTTCAGCCTCTATCTGTGAAAGCTGAATCCCTAAATTTCTAGAACTTCAAATCCAGATGCACGAGGCAAGTACAGTGAGAATGGTGCAGGAAGTTGATTTCACAGCACAGAACAGTCATTTGAGCAGCTCCTTCGCACCCATGCAACCTGAGTGCCTCCACTGTGCATGTTCCTGGCACACTGGCACCCCTCCCTGGGTTTTTCTCTGAGTTGCTGGACACCCAAAGCCCCATGTGGCACCCCTCGCCCCCACCATGCAACACAGACCGCGTGGTGCAGTAGCCTGTCCTTAGGGACCCGGCGGGAATGAGTGTGACCGTCCCAGCCACAGGGCGTGGTCGGCCTGGTCCGCCTGCCCTCATGGCTTATCAATGGCAAAAGTGGTTTCTAAAAGGTAAATTTAAAAATCATTCAGAAAGCATGCTGAATTCCTACAATTCAAAAAAGTGCTGATTTATTGCGACCTGGTTTGCTCTGCAAGAGGCATGGTTTCTGCACTCACCACCGTGTCTTTCTCCAGCAAATGGTGACAAGTGACTGGCGATGCATTGGCACCACTGCCTGCTGCCACCCACGAGGCTCCAGCACGAGAGAGCTCAGCCAGGCGGGTGCACAGCAGCTCTGAGTCAGCCGTCTCCTCAGCATCTCTGCCCCATTTATCAACACACAATTACTGTCACCATTGTGTGTGTTACTCAGCGCGAGGTTACATGTGCCAGTCAGCATAAAAAAATGGCCATAATGTTGGCATAATTTTTCATTATCGTCTTCATTAACCACACTGAGTGGGAGGAAGAGCTTGCCTGCACCCTGCCATCGCCATGACAACCCTTCTGAAGCCCGCCTGCCCAGTGTCCACCAGAAAGGAGTGGCTGAATGTCCCCATTATTCGGCCCCTCATCTGCTTTGCCTGTGCCAAGGGAAGGATGGACGCACGGGTGGGTGATTTATCCCTGGATTCCTCCTGACAGCCTGGCATGGTGTCGGGGCGTAAGGCGCTGGTCTGATTTCACAGTTTAATTACTGCTAATCTGAGAGGGGCAGAGCTAATGAGCTGCCAGCCATTCAGCGGAGCACCACCGAGTGCCCAGTTGGAGTTCCTGCCACCCACTCCTCCGCCAGCGCCCTCTCCCTGGCCTGCTCTGAGAAAGCAGCTCTTGCTATCCCTAGGTGAAACATGATAAGCAAATCCTGAAGCTGGAAGGTTGAGAAACTGACTGTCATAATAACTGCAAGGAGCCGATGCAGCTCTGTGGTGCTCAGGACGCCGAGCCCGCAGTGCGGGTCCCAGAGACCTGGCCTCCAGGAGGCAGTGGGCAGAGGAGGTCTGAGCCTCACCTTGGGAGCCCTCAACTCTTGTCACGGCACCTCCTCCCCACATGAAGCCTTTGCTGGGCCCTCATCAGCCCCAGCCTGGGCCTGTCCCTGCGGCTCTGGGCCCAGCTGAGTCCTTCCTGGGGCAGCCCTCCCCTCTGCTGTGTAGCGCTCTTCTATACCCCGCCCTGGCTGCCTTCTCCAGCCTGACACGAGGGGACCAAGCAGAGGCTCTCAGTGGATGACTGACTTGCAGACGTGTCACAGGGTCCTGGGCAGCTGCGGACATGGCTATGGGCTGCCCTGTGCTTCTGGTTGTTGAGCAGGACAGAAAGTCAGTCCCGACTCACTGTGGCCTCAAGAAGAATGATAACTCTGATTTTGTGGACTCAGTGGACACAGAATCAGCAGTGGCCTCATACCAGCCCCAGATGGCTGTGTTTTGGAAGGTTCCTCCACTTCAGCCTGGGCGCAGGAGGGCACTGCCTCTGCTGGGCTGCAACAGTGGACTCTACTTCTGACCTTGGCCTGACAGCAGTCTGCCCACAGGGTCAGTGCGCTGTGACCCAGGCTCAGGACACATGGGGACTTAGCGACCCAGAGTTTTCACTCCTGCCCCATGCTGTGTGACGCTACATGTCTATACTATTAATCCAGCGAATTTAACTCACCCCACTGCCTAGGTATGGTGGCACAGGTCTACATCTCAGTATCCCAGGAGCACAAGGGTCACACATCAAACGTGGAGACCAGTCTGAGCAACTTAGCTGGACTCCACCTCAAAATAAGCTGGGGGTATAGTCAGTGAAAAGGCCCTGGGTTTAACCCCCAGTATGGGGTCTCACTGACTTTTGCTTATCTTTACAGTCTTTTTATAGAGATACATTGTAACTGGAGCTTCCTAGCAGTCACAGAGCTGTCAGTGCTGGGTGATGAACTAGCTGAACATTCTCAACAGCTAGAGTTCTGGGCAGTTCCTCCCTGTAATCCCAGAGGTCCTCTGTTCTCATTCTGCACTCCAGCTGCACCCAAGGGTCCTTACCTACCTCTTTGCCTATTAGAGTTGGCCCTGAGTTCAAAGCAAAAATACTTCTCAAAGGTGATGCAAGCTAGGCCAGAGCCCAGGACACAGGCTGGGAGGGCAGTGGGACCCAGGGAGGATTCAGGCAGGATCTCCTGGCCCAGAGGCTCAGCACTATGGGAATGCCTTGAAGATCTTTCTCCTCCCCTTTCAGCAGCAGTGGGAGCCTCTGAGAGACAGAGGCTGGTCCCAGGGGAATCCAGGACACCCCAGCATGGAGGTACAGGGTGGGGTGACGTCTGGAGCTGGGAGCTCATGTGGAGACTGAGCTCCCTAGGGATTGAGAAAAGAGCATCGACCACTGGGCTGGAAAGGGCCAGAGAGGGCACAGCTGGCTTGGTCCCTGGCACAGGGGCTTCCTCTCTGTCTGGATATGGGAGCCCTAGGAGCAGTACCTGCACCCTCCTGCTTCACCAGTTCCTCTGGCTTCAGAGGCGAACCCTTCTCTGTGCCCTGGTGGTAGCTGTGGTTCTAACCCATTGTTGGCAGATGTGGGAAGTGTGCGGTGAAGAGTCGCTCTCTAAACAAGAGTGGGCTGACATCCTCGTTACGGGAGCAGAGCTTCCTCCTGGCCTAGGCCAGGCTGCCTCACGTCTTCCACACACCCCTCACAGCTGACTCAAAGTGCCTTCTTACAGCAATTACTCTACTGGGCTAACGTGGGGAAGCGCCCCACGTGATTTCAGCTGGATCTTGAGAAGTATAGGCTTGATCATAACATGGCAGGATCTCCTAATGCATTACTCTACTGCGAGTTCCTGCATGCTCCATACCCTGGGAGAGCTAACATACATGCCAGGAGGTTTTTGGCTCTGAAAGAACCAACCTAGCACTCACTCAAACCCAGCTAAAGCGTTCCCTGCAGAAGCAGGCCGAGGGAGGCACACAAAAGTGGGTGAGTGTGTGCTGAAGTGCTGATTTCTGAGAGCCCAAGCCCCATCTATGTGCCTGGACCCAGTGCCCGGCCAGCTCCCTGGCTCCTGCACTGGTGGGGAGTCTGCTCTGCTGCTGCCATGGCAGGACTCTGGCAGAGCTCCCCTGCCCCACTGCATAGCCGTGCTCAGCCTGGGAGTCTGCTCTGCTGCTGCCATGCCAGGGCTCTGGCAGGGGCTCCCCTGACCTGCTCAGCTGTGCTCAGCCTGGGCGCATGTGGGGAAGCGCTGCATGGGGCTGCCTGAGATTTCAGCTGGATCTTGAGAAGTATAGGCTTGATCATGACCCGGCAGGATCTCCTAACACCTGCTATACACCATGCCTGAGGCCAGGCCCATGATGACATGTCCCATGATGACATGTTCCATGATGACATGTCCCCTGATGATGACATGCCCCATGACATGGCCCATGATGACATGTCCCATGATGCTGACATGACCCATGCTGACATGGCCCATGATGACATGTTCCATGATGACATGGCCCATGATGCTGACATGGCCCATGATGACATGTCCCATGATGACATGTTCCATGATGACATGGCCCATGATGCTGACATGGCCCATGATGACATGTTCCATGATGACATGTCCCATGATGCTGACATGACCCATGATGACATGTCCCATGATGACATGTTCCATGATGACATGGCCCATGATGATGACATGTCCCATGATGACATGTCCCATGATGACATGTTCCATGATGACATGGCCCATGATGATGACATGGCCTATGATGACATGACAGAGAGCATTTGCCTGATTTGCACTGCTCATCTCACAGAAGAAGACTCCGCCAACAAGGTCGATCCTCTTAGCCACTGAGGAAATCACTCCCTCATCCAGCACAGGATACACAACAGACCAGAGAGCACTTTCCGACAAATCTTCACACTACAGGCCAGAGCCACCGAGAGGTCAGGAATTTCAGATCCAGGAGGCAAAGGGCACATGAAGATGGAGAACTGTCCACACAGCCTTTGGGACAGACAAGGGAGATGGTGCAGCTGCAGGCTGAATGCCGTGTGATGAAGAACACCCATCTGGACACATGTCAGTCCTCCACGTGAAGCCACAACTCCGCATCCTGTGTAGCCACAGTGTCCCCATTACTGGAGTAGGTACAGTCACATCTTCAGTCAAAGCAAGACAGTGGCAGAGCCCCTCCACCCCTTTGTGGGGACACACAGTGCCAGAGGGACCTCTTAGCAGCCCCACCTGTAGAAGGTACACAGAACTCTGGGGTCATCAGCCAGGCACCTGGCCTCCACACATGGACACTGGGGATGCTGGCCTCATTCTCCACAACTCATGACACTGACCTGCTGTCCGCCACCGACCCCATAAATGTGTGCTTCCACAAGACCCAGGCTGTGAGCGCTGACCCTGCCGTGATCCTTTAGAACAAAGCCTCTTCTTATGTCTGATGCACTTTGCAGTTATCCTGAGTTTACTGTACCATCACAGTAGACTGATGGCAGTGTCCCTCTTCAAACCTGCCTGGGTGACAGATGGGTGGTCTTGCCCTCCAAGGATGCTGGTGCGGAGTCTCTCTGAGGAAGCCCTTTTCCAGAGCACAGAGCAGATGGGACACGGCCAGGCATGACTCAGCATCATGGCTGCTACTTCTGCTGTATGCGGTCAGAGACATGGGTGTGAGGGGATTCATGTTACCGAAACCCCCGCATTCTCTGCCAAGCCCCAGGTTCCTGCTTGACGCCAATGGTTCATGGACACAGGGGAGTCAGAGCCCGGGGCACAGTTAGGAGCCTCTGAGCAGCCCAAGATTGGGTCTGGCTGTTTACTCAGCTTTCTCCTGGGTTCTTTTCTTGCCCTTGATTAAACTGCGATGTTTACTTCTTATCAAGCAATCTGATTTTGCAGCATCCAGATCTTTCCACTTCAGGCTCCCGTACCTGCTTTAGCCGCCCGAGCTATAGCAGGGGAGATCACCAAGGCTCAGGTGATGAGGAAAGACCCCAACCCCAATTGCTCCTGTGATCCCAGTGGCTCTGACCTCAGCCACGTCCTGTCCACCAGGCTGCCCACCACACCGATGGTCTCTGGGGCAGAGGAGACACAGCCACAGCTGTGGTAGGCTCACCTAGCTGTGGCCACCCAGCCCTCAGAGGCCAGATGTGCACTGGTGAGCTGACATGGAGGAAGGCTGGGTACCTGCAGGGCCCTAAGCACCTCGGGCAAGGTACTCGCTGAGCTGTGGGGATCTGGACTCAGCATCCAGAACTAGAGGGATGCAGATTGGGATGCAGGGCCGGAGGCAGCCTGCAGTGGGAACTTGGATAGAACTGATGAGGTAGAGAGGTCACGACAGAACAGAGAGGGGACGGGGCCAAGACAGGCCAAGGGGAGGGGCCACAGCCCCCACCTCACCTATCATCCAGGCATGGAAGTGACCTGGGGTCAACCTGTGAAATCAAACACCCAGCTTTGTGTCTTTCATCTTAGCAGAAATAATCTGAGCAGAAGAGAGAAGCCAACTAGAAACTCATCCATGTGTAATGCATGGCTGCTCCCAGGTGTCCCTCACAGGGGTGCTGAGAGAGATCATTCGGAAAATGACTGCCCAAGAGATGGCCACATGCTCATCAGCATTCGGCTCTGCGCACAGAGGCCATCGGAGGGTAGCAGATGCTGAAGAAAGAGGCTTGTTTCCTGTCTTAAATACTAGAGCTCTCGGCGTGGCAGGACACATGTGTCCTTTGGAGTGCACCAAGATGCTGCCGTGTGGTGCTCTGCTGTGACACATAGCCACAGCTGCATCTAATCAGGTGCCTGTGGTGCTTGGAGACCCACACGGAGTGTAGGTCATCCCTGCCAATGCCAGGACAGGTCCAGCCTCGAGCTTTGAACACTGACACATCTTAGGAGGAGCTGATAGCTGAAGCCCTGGGTGGCCCACTGTGTTTATGTAATGCAGGGTACAGGTCTTGTTAAGACTCCACCAAGTCAGCGCTTAGGAACGCAGCAGACCCAGGCGGGGAGCTGAGGTCAGAAACAGGAAGCCACCCACTGAGGACACCTGTCACACTCATGTGACTGCTTTGCACACTCATGTGTCTGTGACACAAGATGGCCTCACTCACTTGTGTGTTCGTGACATGGATGGCCTTGCACATCTGTGTGCCTGTGGCTCAGCCCCGGCTCCTCTCTGCCCGACTCGGAAGGGAGATACTTTCTTACCCAAGCTCTGCCTTGGATCGGCCCCCATGAGGCTGTGTGCAGCACATCTTGCTCCAGGCCCCGGTGGTGCTCAGGGAGAAGTGACACTGAGAGCACCTGTGCTTCGCTGAGGCCAGAAACACACCTGCACCCACAGCTGTGGTCTGTAGAGGCCCTGGACCACAGTGTGAGGGAGCAGAATGGTCCTGGGTGGCTGGATAGGGGGTGGCGGGACAGTCACGACCCTGAGCAGGGTGAATGGTGGACACTCACCAGAGGAAACCCACCTTCTGCAGGTGAGACGTAAGGAGAGGGCATGGCAGAGGCTGCTTAAGCTTGGCTGCTTCTGTCTCCTCGCTTACAACACCAATTACAATAGCTACTTCACACTGTCATTGTGTGAATTAAGTAAAATTATATTCACATGTATATATAATCTTGACATAGTGCCAGGAACTGTTGATTAAACATTTAAAAAGTGGCAATCACAGGCATCTTGCCAACTAGGGGTCTGGCATGCATGGAAATAAGAGGTTTATTAAGTTAAACTGAACGTGTATTTGAGGAAATGCTCCAAACTCTACTTGATAACCCCGTGTGTCCGGACAGCCACTTGCGTGCAGTCTTGCAGCCCTGCAGAGACCAGGATGTGGTTGAGCCTGAGCCCTGTGTGGACTGCCCAAGCAAGGGAGCAGCTCCGGAGCCCCGGAGCAGGGCAAGTCAGGGTGGACCGGGGCACCAGGACCGTGGACACAGGCCCCTCTGGCAGGCAGGCCCTTTTGAGAGAGTTGGCGTCAGAGTGAGGCGCTGCTTTAGAGATAGGGGGCTGAGACTGAGGAGCCCAGCACATACACTTTTGTTTAATTTCTATTTTTGCAGAACTGGGGATTGAAACCTGGGCCTTCTCACTGAGCTATACCATCTGCCCAGCCCCTATCCTCTTTGTAAAAAAATTTGAGACAGAGTCTCACTAAATCACTCAGTTGCCCAGAATGAGCTTAGGTGGGTCATCCTCCTGTCTCAGCCTCCCAAAGTGCTGGGATTATAGGTGTGCAGAGGCCACGCCACCACACCTGGCTAGGAGTGGGCTTCTTTGCAGATGAGCGGTTGGGCTGAGGGGCAAGTGCCCTGCTGCAGCCTGTGTCTTCTCTTCTGCTCAAGGGCTGGTCTCTTGAGTTCTAGGAATATCCTTTGGTGCATTTGCCGGGCTTGTATGGCACAGTGGAGGCTCTTGCCACAACCCCATGCCTCAGAGCACCTCCCAATGACCCTGCCAGCCCTGTGTCGAGCCAGCTGTCCAGTGCCATGCTGTGCCCACTCTTCAGATCGGCTCTACTGTGGCTGACATCTCTCACTGCCACAAGGCCACTCAGCACTGTTTCAGTTCATGGGTGTCTGAAGATCTGCCTAAGTGCCCACTTTGCAAAGTTGAAGGAAGCAGTAGTTGAAGCCCCTATGGTGCAGAGGGGACAGTCTATGGCAGTGGCCATTTCTCTGCATGGTGTGCAGTTTGGTGGGGACCAGGAACACAGGCAGTGCCCCAATGTCCTGACCCCAGGAGAGCTCTGAATAGGCAGCTGGATGCAGGACCTTGTCCCGAGGTGCAGGGAGGCTGAAGGACACAGCTGAGGGTGTGTCACCTGCTGTAGTGGCTCCACATGGCCACAGGTCCACCAATCCATAGTTGCCATGCCTGCCTGGTGGCCTGACATAGGGGTGGAGATCACCCAAGTGCCAGTGTACCTATACCTCTTCCAGGATATTTGAGAAGTGACAGCAGACACAGACAGTGATGCAGCCCTGGACAGTGCTAACCACCTTCCCTGATGCCAGGGGAAGGTAAGTGTGGCACCTAGCACCTAGCCCCACTGCAGTCTGGCCCCTCTCTCCTCTGCAGCCTCCACCACACCCCACCACCCTGTGTCACAGGGAAGAGCTGCCAGCCAGGCTGCCTAGAAAGGTCCCAGTTCAAACTCCAGTGTATGGCCTCTCTGAAGCCATGTCACTCACCCCATGGTGACACGGAAGGATCGTCCCTGAGTGTAACTACTCAATCAGCTAAGACTGGAAAGTCGTGTTTGTCCTATGGGTCCAGGATGCCAGGATAGGGCTCCTGACTATTACAGAGGCTTAAAGCAATGCCAGCGTGTCCAGACCCCCCAGTCTACTATACAGGATGGCGCTGAGAACCCATCAAGGCTGTGCCAGGGACCCCAGTGGGGTAACTAGAAACTGGAAGGAGCATGTGTCTTGACCCAGGTTTCTCCTTTAGAGCCTGGAGGCTCTGGCCAGGCCACTGCTCAGCTCTGCACGTCCTAATTATGAAGGAGTATGAGGGACATAAGGGTGACCCCTCCAAGCCTGAGGACTGGGGTCTGAGCACTAGGTCGACTTCGGGTCTACCAGGACATCCATCTCTGGAGCGATGCTTACAAGCCTGCAGTTGTCATCCCAAACCCATAGTTACCTCGACTCCAAGAAAAGCAGAGCCTCACAGACCACCCCACTGTGCAGTCACCCCTCGAGTGGGAAGAAGCCCTGTCATGATGGCCCAAAACACCTCCTTAGGTGTTGAAGACTCGCTCAGGCCCAAGTCTGAGATGACGGTCCCTCAGACCTCCTTGGCCAGGAACCCCTGCCTGCCAGCTCTACCAGCCCCAATCTTTACCTTTTCCTCTTTCTACAAGACTCCAGAGCTTCTGCCACTTGTGAAGATGGATCTTGTCCCCTTTCACAGCGCGTACAAAGCTCTGTTCCTGCCTTTCCCTCTCCTGGACTCTTGTATTGCCTTTGTGAGGCAGGCAGTTGAATCTGGTCTATTGGAAGCCGGGAGCTGCAGCTTTTGGCTTAAAATCCCAGCAGTGAGATGGCTGGAAGAGGGGGTTCCCGGAAACTGATTTTCTTTCTGTCGATTGTGGGACAAGCAGAAGAACACCCTGACTCTTAACGTCCCGACGCCCGGGAGTCAGGGATTCACTGAAGAGCACGAGGCACTCTCTCAAAGGAAAACCAGTTTTTAGTACACAGAAGGATTAGTCACACTGGGAGACTGAAAGACTTTCAACTGCGAAGGCCAGGCCATTGTACAGTAACTCATGGCGTTAACCCATTTCTAATGGGAGCCTGACAATGCTCTGTGTGCACGGTGAACGCAGGCTGTGTCCAGGTGAGCAGCTGAGATCCTGGGATGCGGGTCCTGGGAGCACCGAGGCTCAAGACAGACAGGAAGAAGATCTGTTTGCAAGACCAGAGCTCAGAGTGGCTATATGACCGTTTGGGTGGTACCAGCTGGAAGGAGAGCAGACAGCTTGAGGGACAAGAGCCCAGAGATGGCGCCAGACACACCTGGGAGCCCAGCATGTGCCAGAGGGGCATTTTACCTCAGTGGGAGGAGGAGAGCAAATACACACAACTGAGACAGGACTGTTGATGTGAAAGGAAACTGGATTACACTGCCCCCCCACCCCAGCGTTGTTCTAGGGCTCCTGGGAACGACCACCTGACCTGTTAGAAGACCGCTAGGACCTTCGAAGTTGGATAACCCTAATTTTTTCATACACTGTGGCTGTGAATTTAAATTGGTAAAACTCTCTCAGAGGGTAATTTGGCAATAAAAATGCACATACTCTATGAGTGAAAATTCCATTTCTTGTAATCTAATTTGCAAAAATTACAGCATAAGTGCATATGTTTGTGCGGTAAGAAACACTGCAGTGCTGTCTGCCACAGTAACTAAGCAAACGGAAAACAGGCTGCGCCTGAGACACGGCCGCACTTCCTGCAGCTGAAGGTGCGAGGTGGCCCAGGTGCACTGTGAGGGGAGACACCAGCTCTACTTTCCACTGCTGGGTATTCTCAGCACAGTGTGGACGATGCATACTCTAGGTGGGTCAGGATCCAGCCAGAGATGGCAGATGACCTGAAGCCTGACTTGTGTGGGGTGCAGCTCGTGCCAGGTGGGTGGCGTGTGCCCGCGAGGCTGCTGTGGGGCTGGGCTAGCTGGACGGCATCCTTGCTGCTTACACCATTTTCAGTGTGAGACTCGGGGTTGCAAACTGTGCAGATTTACTCTTGTCTATACTTTTCCACATTTTTCCTGTGAAGAAAAATCTTATAGTGGGAGGCTGAGCTGGCTCAGCAAGGACTGTGCAGAGAGGCCGGGCTGGTGGCTGCAGCCCTGTGAGGAGCCTGCGGTCAGTTCCTTCACAGACAAGGGCCCTGGCGGTCATCTATGCCCTTGGTACTGACGCCTCAGGGTGACAAGTTGAGTGCAAGCTGTTTTCTCAGGGCCCTCCCACCACAGTCTTCCTCTGTCTGTCTGTGTGTCTGTTCAGAGCCTGATGATAAAGTATGTGAGATGGGCTCTGATCTTCACTGAGGCATGCATTGCCCAGAGTGCCTTGTTGAGGACCTGCTCTTATAAAGTGGAACCCCAAAGCCCCTGCCGGGGTACCCAGACTGTGTCCTGATTGCCAGGGAGGTACAGCAGTGACAGGCAGGTGGGACCTGGGGGAGGATATCCAGGACCCTACTCCACGTGGTCATGCCAATGTGCTTCTTGCTAACACAACTCAGGAACGAACAAGCAGGTGTATCACTGAGAGCTCCTGCCCCTGCACAGCCACCTTCTGCCCTGCCCCACTGGGGCACTGGGCTCTGTTTGCCTGAATTAGGCAGAGCAGCTGCTTTCCTTTGCAGCTCTGGGGAGTGGCTCCTTCCTGACACACGGGGTCTGGAATCCCACGCGTCCCCATCGGTCACGCAGGGCACCATCGGTCATGTCTGTGGGCTGCAGCTCTCAGCCCCTTCCTTGCTACAAGAAGACTGCATGGTTGGTGTGTAGAGCTCTGCCCCAGGGGCCCACAGGCCCCTTCCTTAGCCCTCACCACACATGCGCTGTTCGTGCCCCTACAGTGTACAGCCTGTGGGATGGCAGGAGTCAGGCTTTCCTCAGGCCAGATGCCCGGACCTCCACCAGCCATGTCTCCCATCCTGTGAGTAGCTAGGGTGAGGGGCCTGGTGCTTCCTATTCATGGGCTCACTTTGTAAAGCCTGGCTGGTGATTTCACATGAGCAATCAATGAACGCTGCATTTTAACTTCAAAGCGTAAAGGGGCCGATCAATCTCTCTGTCGTGCTCTCACGGCCACCGGCTCAGGGTTTAAATCCCATTTCCTCTCCCAAGGTGGAGACTGGGCCTTGGTCTAGGTTAATCAGCACTGAGGGGTTTAAACGAATAAGAGGAATTTTCGATATTTCGCCTGAGTTTCCCCATTGTCCACAGGTCCCTCCACGAGGTGTGGCTTGTGGGGGCAGTTGAGTCTCCTTGCTCATGGCTGCTCCTCAGAGAAGGTTCCAGGCCTGATCTGCGATGGCTCAGGCTGCTGCCAGCCTTTGCCTTTGCAATTACGTTTGCACAGCAAGGGAACTACAGGCAAGAAGCACTCGCGTGGTGGAGACACAGCCTCCAAGTGGTCACACAGGGCCCTGTCCCTCCCACTGCCCCACCTGTGGGTGCTGTGTGTCTAGCGTGGTCAGACTCTGGAGTCACAGATGAGCCATAGAGACCCAGGCCTGGGGGACCGCAGGGTGTTCTGGCCCCACAGGGTCCTGTCGCACTTGGATACAAGCATGGGCTCCTGCACGTTCACTTCCTATGAGCCACACAGAGCCTGAGAGGAAACTGTCCCCATGGGCACGGGCTGTCCTGAGGGCCACAGGCCACCAGACTGAGTGCAGGCGGGGTGAAGGCAGGGTTCCTGGGGTCCCTGTGACCCTCTGCTAGAAGCATGGAAGCTGCTGGTGCAGACTGGGCCTCCCTGGGCACCGGGTCTTGTTCCAGAGCAGTGTGAAGAGGTGCCTGCTTCCCATGTGTGAGGATCCTGGCACCCCGGTCGCCTTGCCCACCTGGCTGTCAGGACAGTGAAGAGCCTGTCAGGAGGCACAGGCTCCTTGGCATGGGGAGCACAGAGCTCAGGAGTGCTCACAGAGGGATCAGGAGCATCTTGCCCTCCTGCCCTCCATTCCTGAGGCAGGAGAGTACCTGTCTCTCTTCCACCTGTGCCCGGGGGAGCCAGATGGCCAAGGACAGGGGTGCAGGGCTGGAATGAGGGTGGCAGGCAAGGCTCTTAGGGCCCTTCAGACATCTGACTGTGCCTCTGTGAGGTCTTGGGGCCATACCATGTGCTGTGCCCCTCTGGAGCAGGTGGCCTTCTGCCATGGTGCAGTCTGTACCAGCAGCTCACACACACATACACACACACACACACACACGCACATGCACATGCATACACATGTGTGTGCACATGTATAGACACACACAGAGAGACACAGAGAGAGAGACACACACAGATACACAGATGTGCTCAAATATATACACAGAGACACACCGATACATACAGAAATACAGAGATACACTCAGATACTCAAGCATACAGATACGTACAGAAAAACAGATATACACACAGATATACAGACATGCTCAAATATACACATAGATAAACAAAGACACACCTAGGTGTATACATATATACACACAGATACAGAGAGATGCAGTCATGCATAGATACACAGGAACAGACACACATACATATAGATACGGATATAGACACAAATGTATGTACCACATGCACACTCGCAGATGCACAGATAGAGACATAGACACACAGATACACCTCCCGCCCTGGAGAGGGTCTTTCCACTCTGTCACCGGTGTAATCTAGATGTCCCAGAAAGCCTGCCCCCCTCCTGGGGCAGTGAGTGGGTCATGGGGCACACTCACAGGTGGTCTGGTCCCTGGGCAACTTCAGCCGGATGTGCTGTTCTGGGCTGGGGTCACCAGACTGGCCTGGAAGCGTCGCTTTCGTCCCCTCCACCCCCTACCAGTCCCATGCCAGGAGTGGCTTCCCCTCTGCCGCGCCACTCTGCTGTGGAGCCAGCAACTGAAACCTCCACAAAACCATAAGGCAAAGTAAATTTTTCTTCCTCTAATCTGCAGGTGTTGGGCATTGAGTCTCTGTGGTGGAGAAAGTGATCAAGACGCCCTCCCTCAGAAGGGCCATTTCCTCTTCTACCTACCACAGAACCAGCCTTTCTCATTACAAGCTCATGAGACAGAACTGTACTCTGTCACTGGAACCCCATTTTATTAATTACCTCTCTTCTGCCATGGGTGTGAGACCAGTCAGAGGGAGAAGGGGCCAGAGATCCTCCTGGACCTGGGGTTTTGAGAGCAGGCTCGGTATGCAGTTTAGGTGGGGTGGGTGCCGGGGAGGCCCCACTCCTGCCATCCTCCATGATGTCCTCTTGGTCTCATCATCACCCTCAGAGACACCTCTTCCTAACATAGCCCAGGAAGTGGCCTCAGGACAGGACCCTGGATCCTCCACAAAGCCATCTGCATGGAGTGTACCCAGGTGCCCTTTTCTCTGAGTTCCTGATGTGGTCTGAGGAAGAGCTCTAACAAGAAATGTCCAGCCCCGCTCCCTTCCTTGTCAGCATGAGCTACACCATGCCGAGGTCTCCACACAAGAAACAGCTCAGCCCTGAGCCCCTCCCCCCCGCTGCTCACCTGCAGGGCCTATGTCATCGCCCTCCCCAAGAATCATAGCCTCACAGGATGCCCTTCCATGAGACATCTGGGCTTGGCACAGAGGCCTGCAAGATTGGTGCCTCTAGAACCCTATATCTGATCACCCTGTATCTCATCTCCCCTGTACCTGATCATCCTGCTCTCAGTCACCCCCTTACCTAATCTCCTTCATACCTGACTGGCCCATATCTCACTCCATATCTGACCAGGTCTGTTCTCCTGTCCCACCCTCAGGGATGCCAGTCATTCTGGTCCAACTTCAGCAAGGTGCTGCTAGGCAGTTTGTCCAGAGCCCCCACTGAATGTCCTGTACAAGAAATTTTCATCATTGATCTCTGGCCCCTGGTTGCAGAACTCTGCTGCCTCTGCCATGTGAGGAGCGGCCCTTCCTGCTCCCTGCGGCATGGCCTCTTACCCCGGCCCCAGCACCACACACTTCCTCCAAGAGTCTCTACCCTGCAATTTAAAGAGTATCACCATGTCACCGTCCTCTAACATTGTGGGGCCATGGTTGTGAAGGAGATGCTCCGGGTGTCCCAGCACCCCTGTGGCTCTGTCCTCGCCTTATGTCTCACACACGCACACCCTTGCATTCCATTTCTACTTGATTTTGTCCATCCCCCTGAAAGGCCTTCAGCTCCAGCTTGCCTAGGAAGAGGCTGGACCCTGGGCCTCTGTGTGCCGTGGTGGAGGGTGGAAGGTACAGGGTGCACCCTGCCCCTGCCCAGGCCTCAGCTCTAGCTGAGAAAACTCACTCCCAGTACAGTGACAGCCCTAGGGCGTGTGCTATGCTGCTGTCCGGAGCATGGACATGTCCCTTTCTGGTCATTTCCTTTTAACATGGTGCCCAGCGATTGGTGCTAATGTAGCTCCCACTGTCATGTGTCTGCAGCTACCTGTCACAATGCATAGCCCATATCTCAGGCACAGACTGGCAGACGTGACTTCTGTAACTTCTGCAATACACCCCCCCTGGTGACAATTGTCTGTCACTCAGTTCTGCACAGGAGCAAACTGAGGGCAACAAGCATGCAGAGGTAACTGGAGAGCTGACTGAACATCTATCGGATCACTGTCACCTGGGAGGCCAGGACAGAATGCAGGGGCATGGCCATCCCTGTCCTGTCCCATTCCTCACAGCCACGGCCACCTCCAGTGGAACAGGTGCCTGGCTGGCTATGGCAGGAGCCCTCACTCCCTACTGCCTTTGGGGTACGTCCCAGTGCTGATACCCAGCAATGACACAGAAGGCCCTGTGCCTGCCACCCACCTCCCAGCTTCAGCTGCCAGGGGACCAGGACACAGGCAGCACACATGTGGGGAGGAGGTTTGCATGTGTGTGTGCACGCATATGATCCCTGAGCCTGGACGCACAAGGAAGGGGGCTCAGTGTGATGCCAGAAGCGGTGGCTCTGTGTGTGGGGGTCTTGGTCCTAGGTTCCCTTCAGTTAGAAGAATGCATCTGGGTAGTGGGCTGGGCAGTGGGCTGGGCAGTAGGCTGGTCATTGAGCTGGGCTATGGGCTGGGCAGGGCTGATTGAGCTCTGGTCTGCAAGATGTCTGCAGCAGCATCACAGCCCCTGTTCCAGGACAGAGGGTCCCTGTGCCTGGGAAGACTGCAGGGCAGGCCTGTCAGTCCCCAGAGCTCTCTGTCTGTCCTTGTGAAGGAAGAGATGGTGTCTGTCCTTCCTGGTGGGGGCAGCCACAAAGGGTTTTTCAAAATGCCAAACCCACATGGAAACAGCACGGAGCCCCATTTCTGCCCCACTGGGTTGAGAAATCTGTGGGTGACAGGGTGTAGTAAAAACACATCTTTTAGCCTGCATGAAAACAAACATTATCTCGGAAGAAGGAAAAGGCAAATGTTTTAAAGGAGTAAAAACAATTATTTACGCTAGGGAAATGTGAGGGACATGACATGATTTATTGCCAAATAGTATTTAAATGAAATTCACAGGAGGGACTGCTGGGACCTCTACTGTCGGGGTTCTGCATTGTCTGGGATGTGGGGGACCCCATTTGCGTCAGCTTTGGCTTCACCTGCTGCTCACCAGCAAATGTGGCTTATCGGAAGCTTGCAAGATTGTTTTGGTTTGGCTTGGGGCTTTTCAGTGGCTGAAAACAACACAAATCGCCTCTTAGTGGTTTTGGAGGCCAGAAGCCCACCGGAGTGTGACTGGGCTGAGATGGAGGCGCCCAGAGGCGCCCTGTGTGCTAACGGGGCCCCAGGGGTGGCTCCCATGCCACCAATGGCACCTGCCTCTCCCACCTTCCTGCATCTGTCCTCCACGTGGCGGACACTCAACCACAAACTGCCAAGTGTGTGGCATAGCCTCAGAGATGGCAGACAGGGTGCATAGCAATTCCAGGATAGCATTCAGGGTGAGGCTTCCAGTCCACTGTCCATCCAGGGGTGCTGAAACTGCGTGGCCAGCACCTCCCCTCCCACTTTGAGCTCAGACCTCCAGCCACCACCTGGCCCCACACTGCCTGTGCAGGGTGGGTATGTGACAAGGGGCAGGGCCCGCTCTGTGCCTGGCTTAGAAGGGGTCCTCAGCTTGTGAATGTCCTTGCAGATGACAGAATCCCATTAGTTTGCGAGACTGAGCAGCAGACACGATGTATCGGCCATTGTGTTCTTTATCCACATGTTGTCACCTGATGGGCCACAGGTTGCTTGTGTCTCTCAGTCATTATGAATCATGCTGTGCTGATCACAGGGTGGGGTGGGTGTCTCTTGGACGAACTGACTGTTCCTCTGGGTGAAGACCAGTGCAGGGCTGCGGGATCCCACGGCAGCTCCAGTTTTAATGTTTTGAAGACCTTCCATGCTGTTTTCCGTAACAGCAGTGCCAATTTGTACTCCTTTTCCTCCACTTACTCACCAGCGTTTATCTCCTGTGTGTTTGACAGTGGGCATCCCAGCGGTGTGAGGTGGTTTTGATTTGCCTTTTCTTAGTGATTAATGGCCGTAATCACCTTTTCATATACTTGTTGTCCATTGGTTCATCTTCTTTGGAAACATCCCTGGGGCTCTGTTCCCTTTTCCATCTGGCTATGTTTTTGTTTTGTTTGTTCTTTTCTGTTGCTTTTAAGTCATAGGAGGGCAGGTATGTCTTGGGTGGAAACCCTACTAGCTCTACTTTGCTGTAGAGCAATCTGTGAACAGATTGCTAGCCTCCTTTGCCGAGCACTTTCATAGGGTGGTGTAACCCCACTCATCTTCTTTTGCTTTTGTGTCATATCCCCACACTAATGTCATGAAGGTTTCTTCCAAAATTCTTTTTTTTTTTGAGACAGGGTCTCACTTTGTGGTTCAGGCTGGCCCTGAGCTTAGCCTCAAACTCACACCACAGCAATCCTCCTGCCTCTGCCTCCCAAGTGCTGGGATTACAGGCGTGAGCCATCATGCCCAGCACTGTGGTATGTGGTACTGATTGCTGCTGGGCGTGAGTCTCCATGCCCAGTATTGTATGTGGTTACCGAGGATTGAACCTGCGCCCTTGCGCTTGCAAGACAGGAGCTGGAACCACTCAGTTAAATCCCTGACCCCTCCTCCAAATTCTTATAACCTTACGGTTTTAGGCCTGGAGTGTCAGCCCTTAATCCAAAAGTCAACCAATCACACATGTTGGAGTTTATTTCTGAGTTTTTATTCTGATCATGGTCTATATGTCTGTGTGTTACGCCATACCATGCCATTTTAGTAACTGCAGCAATAATAATTATAGTAGTAATATTTTGAAATCAAAAAGGATCATACTAATTTTAAATTGCATTTTGGGGAAAGTTTTGGTGACAGAAAAACATGTCAACAGGGGGGCGCAATTTCTATAATTACATGCTCACATTTTCCCTAGACAATGAAGAAAAAGCATTTATTGAAGCCCCTTGGGAGAAACTGTTGGCATTATTTAGTACAAACACAGGAAAGAACGATGATAAGGGTGCATCATTCTGTATGTGGAAGTTGGAGTTAAGAACCTTCTCTTGGGACTTTAGGAATCAAGCCCTCAGGCCCAAGGCCATGGTTCCCAAGCAGCATCTTGTCCCAAATGCTGCACTGTCTTGTGACAGGGCTCACCTGGCGTGACAGCAGGAGCACCTGGCTCTCAGCAGTGTTGAACTCTCAGTACCCGAGGGGGTTGCTTCCTGATTCACGTGATGATGTGGTAGGTTGGTGACTCCCTCAGCTTTGTGTGAGCACCTGCCCTCTATCTCCATCTGCACCCATGGGCTCATTCCCCAAGAACCTGCCGAGGTCCCAGCGCTGTCTGAGAAGTGCCAGATGCAGCTGACTGGTGGGTACACTGCGGCTCTGCACTCAGTCAGAGCCCTGCTCTGTACCACCCCAGCCCCAGATGGGCACTCTTGGCTCCTCTCTGCATGGCTGTAGGAGACTGGGCTGATAGTCCCCATGTGACCGCCTCGTCACCCTCAGTGGAGCAGGGCCAGAGGGGCACTGAGATGGCTCTGCAACACAGGCCCCTGCCCGCCAGCCCTGGGCTTTACGTATACAGAGTGACAACTTGGTGGCCTGCAGCCCAGGGGGCCCATCCTACGGTGTCACCAGGAGACAACTGCAAAGTGCAGGCTCCACTGTGCCCCACTGCAGGGCCCATTCTTTCCCACTGAAACCAGAGAACTAAAGTCCCGGGAAGCGGTAAGTGGGAAGCACAGCTCCTTCCTTCTCAGACAGCATCAGTCCCTCTCCCCGGGCCCTCTGCCTATTTTGCAATTCAGAACGTCTTTTAAGCCCCTGTTGTTTCTTTAAAAAGCAAAGGAAAACACACATATCAGCAAGTGAAGATTTAAATGAAGGAAGAGGATGTCAGCTTATCTGGAGTGAAGGAGGCTCTTCCTCCAGCATCCTCGTTAAAAGTTCAAAGCACATTTTTCTTATAAATTAGGCAGAAGCAAAATTCAGGGAGACAGGAAAGGAAAAAATAAGGTTTTAAAACATGCAAAGCATCTAAATGAGCAACAGGGAGAAAAATCAGCTGCACGGACCACGCAGCAGACACAAGACCCTGGGTGCTTCACGTGCGCTAACACGCTGGTGGCAGCTGACGTTTTCCACAGCCGTGGGCACCAGCTGAGGGGTGGCAGGGCTGTTTGGGAGAGGGCTCTCTGTGAATGAGTTCAACCGTGGACAGGTCCACGTGTATACATGTGTGTATGGGTGCGTGCATCTCTATGTACACACACACACACACACACGTGTATATGTGTATAACACAGGGCTCAGGGCCCTGGAAGGCTGGGCAGGTTGAGAGCTGCCCCTGGGGAAGCTGCCAGTAGCAGGTCCTTAGTGGAGGAGTCCTCATTCCTGGGAGATGTCATAGGAAAGGGCGAGCTGGGGCAAAATGTCCAGTTCCTCACCCATAGAGAGAGGCATGATTTATACCTTCCTGGGCACGGATGATGCTGGGTTTAGTGGTATATATAGACCTCACATGTGTTTTCACGATTAACTCATGTGTATGGTGTGCTGAGGTCCCTGTGTCCACAACACAATCTGCCCTGTGCAGTAGGGCCACCTCACTGCCTCTTAGGCACCGGCCATGTCCCATGCCCCTAGGGAAGCCAATCTGGCCTGCACCTGCCTGAAACTTGCACCTCTTCCATGCGGCCAGAGAACAGAGGAGCAGGGGACAGGGGCTATGGCCTTGTGAGTGCTGGCCTTAGGACCCCTTGTGGCCCTCAGAACAGCAGCTATGGTTGGCCTGTGGTCCCCTGTGGGGGGCACCTGTCCTGTGAGCTGGGTCTGCTGCCCAATTCATTAGTATCAGCCCAATTCACTGTGAACCAGGAAGAGGGTTTGGGTTAATCAGGGAAACTTATAACTGACTCAGCTCTGCTCCGCTGCTCTACCCAGGAGCCTTGTCCACCAGGCAGCTCAACCAGGACACCGGCCACAGCCCAGCTCACAGCTGCTCAGAACCCATATGAGCCTGCTGGGGGGAACGCCAGGGGAGCCCCAGAAGCATGCTCCCCAGGGCGGATGCACACCCTTCCTCTGTGTCATGGCAGGGTGGGCCTCGGAGAGTCTACTGGAAAGGCAGAAGGACGCGATGGGTCTCCCTGTCACTGGCTCCAGACAGAGCGGTTCTCCTTTGCATGCCTCCTGTCAGCCACTCACACATACACATGCACACACACATCACACAACACACAGGCTCTGATTGGAGCCACCCAGAAGAGCAAGGGAGGTGGGCCCAAGGGAGGCTTGGGTGTTGCTCCCCAGGAGAGTGGTGGGGCACTCATAACCTGTGACACTGGGGAAGGGGATGCACAAACCAGCAGCAGGGAGGAGCAGCAGCTGGGGTTCACGAAGAGGACCAGTGTGGGCGGAGCAGCAGCAGGGTTTGTCTTATGGTCCCCAGGGTGACTGGGCTGCAGGAGGTACAGACAGGCAGCTCACCAGGTCATGCAGCCTTAGGCTTGCAGCCTTGCACCTTGAGCTCTGACTGAGCGGAGAGGCCAGAGGAGATGACCTGGAGCATTGGCTGTCCTGCCCAGCAAGAATTGGGGTTACAGAGAGTGCAGCAAACAGAGGAGCTCAGTGTTTCCCCTGAGTGGGAGGAGGTCTGGAGCACGGGAGCGCTCTGGTCAGAGCTGCAGTCCACTCGCAGGAGCACAGAATTACAGGCACAAATAGGCCGCAAGGGGACAGTCCCTGGAGAGAAGCATCTGCAGTGTGCTCAGAGATCATGTGGAGTTGATGCTGCTCTGGCCAGAGAAACAGCAGATAGAGGTGAGCATGAGAAAGAGGCAGTTTTGGGAAGAGGCAGCGCCTCCACCTGCAAATGTGCTGAGAGGTCGCAGGCAGTGACAGGCAGGGTGGTCAGGGACTTCAGCACCCTTGAAGTCAGTGGGGTGGTGGCAGTAGATGCCATACGGAGATGCACTGAGGTGCATGTCTGGCCAGAGCACAGACTGTAAGCTGAGTGGGTAGAGGACCGAGGGAGACAAGAGGCCAGGGAGCTGGACGGCTGCAGCAGTCACAGAGAACGATGAGCAGGATGTGATGCAGGCAGTAGAGAGACATAGCTGAGGGGTGGAGGTCTGAGTTAGAAAAGCACCCATTCGCCGATTCATCTATCCATTGTCCATCACCCACCCACCACCCAGTCCCCCCTCTTTCATCATCCATTTACCCATCCTTTCACTACCTATCTACCACTATCCATACATCTATGCATGTATGCATCTATCCATCCACTAGCTATCCAGTTGTCCATCCATACTCTCATTGATCTGTTATCCATTGCCACTTATCTGTTTACCAACCATCCACCGTCCATCCATCCATCCATCCATCCATCTGTCCTCCATCTATCATGCACTATCCATCATTTATTTGCTATCTATCATAAAACTACCATTTATCCATCCATCATCAGTCCACTGATTTATCCGTCTATCCATCTACTTATTCATTCATCTACTATCCTTCTATTCACCATTCACCCATAATTCATCCACTCATCTATTTTTTCACTATCCATCAACTCATCCACTGTCCATCTATCTATCCACCATCTACCCATCTGTTCATCCACATACCCTCTGTCCAAGTAATGGTGAACCTTTAAGAAATAGCCCAAACTGCAACCCCAAACCCACTTATTTATTGCAAAGTGCCAACACTGCCATTAAACCTGAATACTGAGGTTTTAGTTTAGAAAAGATCATATATACATTGTCTTAAAATAAAAACAACACACATGCCATAGGTTTGCCACCACTGCTACCCATTTACCCACCTACTTGCCCCTGGCCCATCCACCTGCCAGTCTACTTGTCTGTCTATCCACTCATCCCTCCTCTATCACCCATCCTTTCACCATTCACTCAGCAGCCAGCTGATCTCTTGCCTTTGGTGTCCCTGAGCCAGGGCATGGGGTATAAGTTTGATGAGGACATATTTTGTGTTTCAGGGGAAGAAGAAACATACAGGAACTGGAAGGGTGAAGAAGTAGAAGGCAGGACACTCAGAGCCAGGCCAGGGGCCACAAGCAGGGACACCACAGACCTGGATCCATCCTCGAACTCATGTGTTCTGGCTCTTTGCACCCACCCTTCATACCAGCATAGTGGGCTCCCTGTAGAGAGCATGAGACCGAGACCTCTACGCCCACATCCTGTCCTCAGTGCCAGGGTATGGGTTCCCCTGGGCATTTTAGGCCTGGGTTCCTGTGTCTTACACCTACCACTCCACTTGGCATGTGCAAGCAGCTTGACAGAACCCAAGATGTGCCCGAAGGAATGCTTATTGGAATAGACCCCTGGCCCTGTTAGGTCTCTTCCGGGGAGCCACTGTGGCTACTTCCTTGTGATGTTGCCTCTGATCACCTGCCCTTTCTGACTCCACCTTCTCAGGTGGTCATAAAGGCTGGGTCGAGTCTTCACAGCTCCTTTAATTGCCACAGGACTGTGTGTGTGATGGTACACCTGTGCGCGTGTGTGTTAGTGTGTACTAATGCAACATGTGAGAGTGTGTGTCACTCTTTGTGCCTGGGAGTATGTGAGGCTGTGTGTGACTCTAGCAGTGTGAGGGACCCCTCTGAGCCTGGAAGGTGTTACTGGTGCCCCTTCACATCCAACAACAAGAAGGGAAGGACGGGTCCAAAGTGGAGCTCTGCAAAAGACCCACAGCCAGGCAGAGCCTCAGCCTTGTCCTAGGTGCGGCTACCAGCCTTGTCCAGGGTGCAGGCAGTGAGGCCAGTGGGGCCCTGGTGCACAGGTCACCATGACATCATCATGTTAACACGCTTGCTGGCATGCTGCAGACACAGTGAGCACTGGTGGGAAGGACACTGCTTCTCACACAGTGATCAGACACAGTAGCCACAGGAAGATGTGCAGGAGGCACAGAAGCCCTATCCTGCTCAGCTTCGGTGCCCACTGACAGGGTGGGCTTCCTCTCTGGTCATTCTTATGTAACTTTTAATATATGTGGGGTTCAGTGAAACTTGGGGAGAGGGTCTCTTCCCTTCTACTCTTCCCCACACACGACGTCTCTGAAAAGTGCCCCTAAAGAAACCCTAGATTAGTCTTAAAAATACACAAATCTATGGGGGCAGGGACTGCCCATTACGGAGCAGTAATTACTGAGTGAGGAGGGGCCGCGGCCTTTGTGCTGTGAGACTGACAGCCTCGGCTCATGCATTATTCAGGAGCGCGGGAACAATACAGGAAGCAGAACTGAGAGAGTGTGGTGCAAGAGCAAAGCTAGGAGTAAATAAAGACTGCTCAGGGAACCCTACTATTTTTTTTCAGTTGACAAAGAAAGGACCCTGTTTTGGGTGCTGGGGTGTCAGCCTGGACATCTCTGGGATACCCTGGTTGGTTTTGCACTGTCCCCTGCTGCTCATGGCCCGCAGAGCCCCAGGACGGCATATGGTTCCAGTGACACTCTCTCCTGTCCCCTCCTCTCCCTTTCTCTTCACCATAATGCAAAGCTTTGTCAAGCTAATACTTCAAGGATCAACATCAAAATTGGAACTTTCTCTTTCTATAGCCACATCCAATTAAAAGTATCTTAGACCTCCCAGCGGCGTCCCCTTTGGGCAGCCTGGCTGTTGGGGCGCTGGAACTATACATACATTTTAAACCAAGCTCAGGCTGGAGCGGTACACAGTGCTATAAGCAGCATTATCTGCAGCCCTTTTGTGTGTGGGGCTGTGCTGCGGGGCTGCTGGAAACCCCGCTGCCTGAGCAGCCCTGCACCAGGTCACTGCAGGCGACCAGCTCCCACATGGTGACCACCGACCTTCAGCTAGTCACAGGCTCGTTCGCTTCTATTTTTCCAGGGGAAAGAGGGAGATTTTGGAGTCTGAGTAGTGCAACTAGCCCTTGCAGGTTATTTGTGAGCAGTGCCTAAGGTTGCTGTTTACTTTCCTGTCTGTCCCAGCTCATGAGAGCATTTAGCAGCCTGTTACGCCTGTGCCCCCTAACGCCTGAGATGGTGTCCTTCTCAGCTCTGTAGGACCTGGGGCTGGCAGGCGGGCATCGAGTGGGAAGAGCACACCCGGCACGTGTAAATGAAAGACATTAACAAGCGCGCAGAGAGGCGGACAGGTAGCACCCTACTCGAAGGCGGGAGACGTGTGAGCTCCAGCCTCGGCCAGGACGCAGAGTTGCCGGACACGGTCTCTGCACCGCTCTCAAATCACGCTCTGTGAACATTGCTATGACAGTGAAAAACAAGATTTTCCCCCTGCAAAATTAAATGTCACTCCTGATAGCATAAAATCTGAAACATCATCTTCCCAGGTCACACCAATACTTTACGCAGAAGATTAAACTCTCTCTGTTTATTGAGTGGATAATGTAGCCTTCCCATGTGTGAGGACCCCTGCTAAGTGAGAAATTAAAAAAGCTGCACTGTAAAGTCTAATGGTATGTATGAAATAAAGAAAGGTAACTTAATTGGTAATCAGAAGAAATCATAAAACTAATCATGCAATTAATGTCTTCGAAAGCAAGCCTTTGAGTGAGGTGTGTGTAATTACAAAGAGACGATGTGACAGTGGCTCCGGTGTGGTGGGGCAGTGGCTGGGAGACCTCTGCCAGCTGCTCACAGCCACCTTTGGACACAAACGCATGGCGCGGTGTCCCCTGGCCCTCTGTGGGCTGCCCTCGAAAGGGCTGACCCCAGTTCTGTGTGCCTAGAGAGGCTGGCCTTCCTTCAGCACCCCCTGCAGATGTGGGGGTGAGGCGTTGGGGATCCCCCTGACACTCAGGAGGCCGCTGTTCCCTGAGGGCAGGTGCTGCAGCCCGTCTTGGTGCCCACTATTTCCCGAAGAAGCCTGTGCACAGGATGTTCAGTAGTTAATGACAGGGCAGAGTGGAGGGCACTCTGGCCGGGCATCCTGTGGTCTGGTGCCACTGCGCAGCTCCCGGGCATTTTGTACTCTCCCCAGCAGGATGAGGCAGTGTGGACAGTCTCCCTTGTCTCCCTCCACAGCACAGAGACTGAGGAGGGTCCAGGCCAGCGGCCTGGCCAGGCTCCTTGGAGGAGCTCTTGCTCTGCCTCCGCACAGATGCTGGCAGGAGCCTGGACCCTAACCTGCTGCCATCGAGGTAGAGTCCCGGGAGCACACAGTGCCTGCAAGGGCTCTAACTGTGAGGGAGAGGCCATATGATGTACTGTGTCAAGCCAGGTCACTGATGAGGATCCTCCTGATGCAGGGGATACCATGTGTCACAGGCCAGGCAGAAGCCCTGGGCAGGCCCCAGAGGAAGGCAGGGGACTTGGGTCTCTCAGGAAGAGGAGGACCATGCTGGCTGGGTCCACATACACAGAGGAAAGGTAAACATGGACCTGGCTTTCTGCACGTGGGCAGATGAAAGCCTGAGTACAACTAAGTTATAAATATTTTAAAGAAAAATAGCTAAACATCTTCCGAACTCAGGGTAGAAAAGTCTATCCTCGATTCCTCCCTTGGAAAACATAAACTATAGAGGGGAGGCAGACGCACTCTGACCAGTAAGTGGAGAGCTGCTTGGCTTGTGCGTACTGCACAAACCTGTAGTGTGCACCCTTGCACATCGATGCCCTCCCACGAGGCACGAGACTAGGGGTACAGGGAACAGCGCATCAGCCGGAGAGTCCCACACCAGGCCTCCAGACTTGCCCAGGCATGTGAGGCTGGTAGCCTGGGTGATAGAGGCTATGGAAAGCCAAGTGCTGTGCTCTGCCAAGAGTGGCCATCCCTCCTCCGGATACAGAGAGCAGAGAGACGCTGCCAGAGCTCACTCTGCAGCACAGACTCCAGCCTCACATGGGGAGACTGCAGTGAAGGGGCACAGGCCATCCAGCACAGCCAGGCAGTGGCATCTCCAGTGTGATGGCCGTGACTGCACAGAGCAGCCATTTGGGTCTTCAGCCTAGTTCTCCAGCATGCAGCCACAGACAGCCCAATAGTGGGGGCGGCCACCAGAGTAAGCCCTGGGGGTCCACTGGACTTGGAATCCAGCTCAAGACACACCCGGGATGTCCCAGTGGGGACTGAGTCCTTCCTGCCCTCTGTCTCCTCTTGGCCTTGGCCTTACTTAGTGTGTAAGTTCCCCGCCATAACAGCCTCCAGGGGCCAAGCTCTAGGGAGATGGTCTGGGTGCTGTGTGGTTCCAGTCAGGGGTTCCTTGAGCCTTGTCTGCTTGAATCTCCAGAGAGATGGAGCCAAAACTCTCCCCAGTGCAGGACTGACCTCCCTGGTTGGGGAGCAGGTGGGAGCCTCAGCAGGCACCCCCTTGTGCTCTGGGAAGGGTGCTGGAAAGAGGATTAACGAAGAGGGACTGGTGGCTGAAGAAAGGGGGCCAGGTGGCCCCAGGCCCACCCTCTGGACTTCCTGCCCCAACACTGCCTTTCTAACTCACCTCTGCACCCCAGCCTCGCCCACCCTCCGGCCTAAACAGAACCCTTGGTAATTACAGCGGCAAGGCTCTCCAGGCACCAGTGCCTCTTCATTCCTTGATGAGGCTGTTTTGGGTGCCTGCCTCCCAGGGGGTGGTAGTTAATGCTTAATAAGCATATGCACTCTTTAAATAATAAAGAGAATATCAGCTGAGAATCTAAATTATCCCTTAAATTCTCAAAGTAATCATAACATGCATTTGAAAATTCGCAAGAATATGGCTCATGAATAAAAATGCACTTTTAATTTTTTGATACAAATATGCACTAACAGGAAGCTGGGTTCCCAGAGTATCCTGAGTTCCTGGCTATGGACAGAGAGCAACCAGCCGGCAGGTCCCCAGGCACATGGCCTGCACGTTCCTGTCTCATGAGGGAGAAGGATGGAGTATGTCCACTGGCCAGGCGCCTCCAGGGCCTTCTGCTCCCACCTCTGCCCCAAACCCTGAGAAAACCTAGCAAGCTACTCCCTGCACGGGGCTGTTCACTTCCTGTTCAGAGCTTCACTCGCCCAGGCAAGAGCCAAACTCTCCCTGGAGCTGGGAGGTGCTCTCCCACCTGCCTGAGGCCCAGCTGTCCCCAAGCCAAGGGTGTGGGGTCCCTTCAGGTGGGCTGCAAAGAGAGGTCAGAGATGTCTTAGGCCAGGCCTTCTGGACCATGCCTCTTTTCCAATGATCATTTTAAAACTGGCCTTAAAACAAATTCAACAGGAACAGCCTTGTTAAAGGCAATGGTTTATACTTTCCAGTTTTCCTCCTGACAGTGAGGGTGTCTTTTTGTGGCTAAAGAGCTGTCCCAGTAAGCTGCTCAGGGCGTGGCTTCAGAGTGGTCCTGTGAGTAAAATGCCCTGCTCAGGAAAGACACTGACCAGGCAGCACTGTCCCCTCCGTGGTCCTCCCTCTCCGCACCCCAGGTAAGCCGCTCTGTCCATGAGGGTGAACGGGAAATGCAGAGCCTTGCTCCTTGCCATTCAAGAAATGATTTTTTCACAAGCAAAACAAGAAGACTAGAATGAAAACGGTGTGGAGATGAGCGGCAGCTGGCAGCCTCCTCCCTCGGGCCAGCCGAGGAGCGGTGGGCGGCAGGCATGCTGCTCAGACAAAGCTGATCCAGGGCCCCAGGAGCACTTGTTTTGTTTGGCCTGCTCTCTACAGCAAATACCTCAATTCATGACATCCTTTGTGTTTGACCTTTGTTTAAATGCTGAAGTGGGAGACCCTTGCAATCAGCAACCTAAGTTTCTCTCTGAGCCAGGCAGGCACTGTGGTCTTTGGCCTGGAAGTGAGGCCCCCAGCCTTCCTCAGCAGCCTAGAAGGTCAGGGTGAGGCTGAGCCTCAAATGGCCTCTCTTTGGAACCCTCCGCACAGTGAAGCACATTTCGCTTCGCAGTGCCCAAGGGGTCCCCCCACTTGTGTTGCCCAGGGGAAGCCCTGCTGAAGGGAGGCACTTCCCGCAAGTTAAAGGTTCAGCGGGTTCCCCTTGAAACCTGTCTGTCACATTTTGACCCATTCTGCAGATGTGGCCTGGTTGGGTGCAGTGTTTGTACCTGTAACAGCTTAAAGTAAGGTCTTCAGAGTGGCCTGGCTAGCATCCCTGGGGATCTGGACACAGAGGGACCCAGGGAGGACGAAGTGACCATGGAGACAACACCGATAAGCCCAGGAAATGACTCTGATCGCCCTCGGCAGGGCTTCTCTCCTTCCCATCCTGCTGCGGTCCCAGCTGAGCTGGCCTTGGAGGCAACCTCTGGCCCATCTGTCTATATCTCCAGCAAAAGGCCTACGATCCACCCATACCTGAGGCTGCTGGTGGCTCTCATGGGCAGGCTGCGCAGGAAAGAGACCGAGAGACCAGCTGGAATCCAGGGGCCACTAGCTAACCATAAGAACAGTGGCCAAGACAGCCAGTGTGCCAGTTTCGGAAGGAGGAAACGAGGGAGCAGTGGGAGCAGCTCAGTGGTTCCCTTCTGGCTGGCCGCAACCACTGGGCTGCAGGGGAGGAGGCCTTCAGGGACTCCGTGTCCCTGGGGCATCACCCGGGGGATTGGGGAGGGCAGCAGGGCTCCGGCCCCTGCTGTGGCCCAGTTGTCTGGGAACTGGAGAGCTGGCTGAGTATGAGAGAGAGAAGGGCAATGCCTGGGACATGAAGTTGGCTGAGGAAAAGAAAGCCAGTGACGAACAAGTGCCAGTCACCTGACTCCATTTAAAAATGTTACCTGTAAACTGACACTTGGTGGGACCTATTATTGATACCATATCCACGAGTATCAAACACATACACTGTAGAAGCTTTGATAGATGAGAAAAAGTGAAATGAGCATTTAATAACAACTCTGCTATTTAAGGCAGGAGATAATTTTGCTGTCTCTAGAAAATAATTGTTTTAGCAACGGGCAAGATTGTGAGTGTTTCCTTGTTCTCACGAGGCCGGCATCATCTTTGTGCACGTCTCACTGAGCTTGCGGCTGGGACACGGCTGTACACAGTGCACAGGTTCACATGGAAACAGCTAGCCGTGTTCTGTAGACCACAATGCTCACCTCTCCACCCACCAGCACATGTGCGAAGGCGTCTTCCTTTTTTTCTGCGCACATTTTTTAAAGTAATTCAAATGTCATACTTTTTTAAAAAATAATTTTAGCATATTGAATAGGTAGAAATATTTTAGTTGGAAAGGTGATAGGAGAGTTAGAAAATACCAGATATTTTAGAAATAGAGCTCCTGTCTCACAGGAGACACAAAATTTTGTCCTTTACATGGGATAAAGGGATGGAAACATTTCCCATATTCACTTTTGGTGTGCTCTATAGCAGGTGTGCTTTTGCTGTTTCCTTCTAGAGTAGATGCTTTCTCGCACCGTGAGGCCGTCTCTTTTGCACTGAAGGTTTACCCTGTATTTTAAACCATTTCCTGCGCATGTCCCATTACACTGCTGGCCAGCACTTCTGAGACACCAGCCCTGGATGCTAATCCACTTGGCCTTCTCAAACAGCCAGCGAACTTCACACTCAGGTTTCAGGTTTCTTCCCAGGAATTAAAAAATTTCCTAATAAAGTGTAATTACCGCAGTTCAAAGATCTTAATTTTATAAAATCTATAAAATTAAAGCACATTGAATACATAAAATGAACAGGCTGGACCATGAGCACGAGAGGGACAGAAGTGGCTGGCGCTGTGGGATCCCAGAATCCTCTCTGTCATTCTGAGTCTGAGTAGCCACCTCCTCCCTGGTGATTCCCACTGTAGAGTTCTCCCCCTAGAAACTGCTCTATTATAGAGGTCACCCCTTCTTTAGAATGCACCTTGTTCTTTATGAAAAGTTCTTTGCAACAAAGAACTTCAGGAAAACTCAGTATTGACTCTGACTTTAGCAGCTGTCACAGAAGGAGAAAGGCTTGAAAGTAGATCAGTTCCTTCACCAGCTCTGCAGCGAACCTCCACTTGTTCCTTGAGGATATTGGTTCACACGGTACAGGCCCAGCCATCCAGGGAGGTGGGAACAGGAGCCCTTGCCCCCTACAAGACGAACACTGGGTGTTCCTGCATCCCTCTTCCTCCTGCATCTTCCAAGTCCCAGACTCTGGGCTGTGACCTTGACCATCCTGGCAGAGAGCACACATTCTGCCAAGTGACACTGCAGGTGCAGAGTGAGGGCCGGCACGAGAAATAGCCAGTGGGGAGTCTCTGGTCGCAGCCCCTGCAGGGCCCAGCGCTGGTGATGGTGACAGGCTGTCTTCTCAGGGGCCCTGGGAGATCTAGAGTCAAGGGCAGTTCTTGATCCACACATCTGCAAAGACGACACCCAGCTCCTGGAGCAGCCTGCAGCTCGCTAATAGGAGCCCATGTCTGCGGACCCTCAGGCGCTGCTTGGGGAGCCCATGCTGCATTTTTCAGAGGTGGAGTTCATGTTTTTAGAGGCAGCACGAGCATTCATCTTTGTCCTTGCGGATGTCTTGGAGTGGGATGTGCTGTGTAACTGTGCTCTGCAAATTCACTTCCTCTTTGGAACTGGATGCTGCTCTGTGCAAATCCCATTTCTGTTCTCTAACGATGCCTTTTAATATCTAATCTTCTGCTTTAATATCGTGCTCACTAAACGTGTTGAGATAATTAGGTGATAGAGCCAGACAATTACTCCACAGGAAGAGAGCAGGCGGGTTCTTATATTTGTATAAATACACATGGTTTAAGTAAAACACACACTGACGACAGTCGCGGCCCATGGGAACCAGGCAGTGTGAAAACTCAGGATGGCACTGCCTGGTTCGCTCAGTCAGCAGCTGACTGGCTGGGCTTATTTTTAGTGTTTTGTAGACTAATAGTCAAATAGTCAAAACTGGAGTCTGAAGGGGCTGGGTCAGCTCCCAGGTCATTACTAACTAAGAGGAGAATGAGGGAATGTGGCAGGATGTCTTTTCTTCTCCGAGGGCTGCAGCAGGGGATAGGACTGTGGAGAGTCAGGAAATGCTGTGGAGAGAAGGAAGTACTGCAAGGAGTCACAGGATGGAAGCTGGATGTAGAACCTGATGCTCTTTTGTGTGGAGGATGTTGGCCAGAAAAGTCCCTTAAACATGGTTCATAGTAATGTACAAATGCTTAATTCTTCCAGGTTTATAACAGCGAAATCTATAAAATACAGCTCAAGGACTCCGGGAAGCAAGAGGCCTGGAAGACTCAGGGAGAAAGTCCAGCCGGCCAGATAGGTGGTGGAACCTGATCTTCGATGTGGGTCACTTGATCATGCTGCTTGTTGGCTGTGGGCCCAGTGTATCTTTGGGATTCCATGTGTGTTGGTCATGCAGCCTCTGGATAGCTGATTTCTCCCCATGCTGGTGCTCCCAAGCCTCCGTCCTCTGCACTTGACACCTTATGGGTGGTGAGTTCCCCTGTGTAAGGTGCCTGGGGCTGTAACAAAGCCCACAGAGCTGCGGCTGAGCCAGCCAATATCACAGGCCAGGGGACTCATCAGAGGGCTGCAGGTTACGTCCCCCATCCTTCCCAGTGTCATTGCAGCCCTCAGCTGGCACAGCCTCACTCTCAGCTCTGTCTGTGTCGTATGTGGCATCTTCCTTCTCATCTGAGTCCTGTCCTCTCTTTGCAAGGAAACAGCTGTGTGGGGTCAAGGACCTACCTCTCCCCATGGGACCTTGCCCTGACTTTAGGAATGATATCTGCAGTGGTCTCATCTCCAAATATAGCTGGAGTTAAGACTTTCATGCAAGTCTCAGGGGCATGATTTGGCTTTTGGCCCAGCAAGGGACCCTAGTAGGAAATTCCCTGTTCCAGAGCCCACTACAATAGTCCTCCTCTGAAAATTAGAATTTCATGTTTATTTCAAGCTAGTTTGTTATAATCTGCCCCCGAATGACTTAATTTTAATGCATTTTAAAAATGTTTTCCTATTAGATTGTTATGTAACTGTGGAACGACTTTTCCACTTTATATGTGTCTCGCATTAAGAAGAGAACTCAGCACGTGATGGTCAGTAAATATGGTTGCCTTGCTCTAGACCCTGGAGGAGGGGAGACTGGGGAGCACTTTGCTGGCAAGAACCACATCTCAGATGGTGTCCAGATCAGCCACAGGGGTGAAGAGGAACTTTTAGGATGAACAAGAATTTAGTACTCATATATTGCCAATTAATCAATCACTCAATCAACTGATGAACAAGGAGGATCTCAGGACCTCTTATCCACTATGAAGCACCTTGTTTTTTTCAGTACTCGGGATCAAACTTCGGGCCTTTACACTGAGCTCCGTCCCCTGCCCTTGTTTATTTTGAGGCATGGTCTGGCTAAGTCACCGTGTTGCTCCAGCTGGAATTGAATTTACACTTCTGCCTTGGCTTCTGCAGTGCTGGGGTTTCAGGTGTGGAGTGCAAAGCTTGCGCACAACATGGGGTATGTTTGGACTGGTTGCGAAGCACAAGCCTTGTCACGCACAGGTTGCAAGGGGAGCCCTAGCTCTGTGTGGCAGTTGCTCCCTGCCCTGCAGGATAAGGGAAGGGACAGTGAGGTGCACAGCCAGCAGCTGGTCCCCACAACATACCCTTCCTGGCAGCCCATGACAGACTGGCCCAAGCTAGGCCTCAGGTGTGCCGGGCCCATGGCCCTGCTCACTGCACCACCTGCTGTCCTGTGGACCAACGATGTCCATTGCAGCACCAGCCAGGGTCACAGGAAAGCAGCTCTTGTGGCTTCTATGGCTCCAGAAGGCCAGGCTGTAGTCTGACCCTCCTCACTGAGGTCTGTGCAGTACAGGGCTCTTGGGACTCTTGGGGCATGCCACACACCCTGCGGCCTGGTGGGCACACAGCTGCTTCCTCAGAGACCCAGGCTGTGGAGTCACAGCCTGGTCACCATCCTTCCTGGGGGCCTCATCTGAGGCCACTGCTCTGGCCAGTCCTTCTGATCTCTGCTTTTCAAATGACGCTAATGCTTACACCCAGCTGCCTATAAAGCTCTATTCTGTAGGCAATTTTCAAAAGCAAACCATGAGTCACTCCAAACCCTGAGAATGCAGATAAAATTTCCCAAAAGACAACTGTCAAGCAGAGGCTATGTGATTCACTGGCCCATTAGGCGCGTACTCCCCAAATTCATGCTGGAGTCCTGCCCCAGTGTCTTACAGTGTGGCTGCATTTGGAGACTAGCTCTTCACTGAGCTGACCAAGGAAAAGTGGGGTCTTGGGGTGGCTTGCATCTGTCTGGATGCTGAGTTGGACCTGGGTGGGAAATGGTGAGCTGGGGAAGGTGGCTGGGGCAGATCCTCCCTGTGGCCTCAGAAGGAAGCAGATCCAGGTCTGGACTTTCAGATGGAGCGACAGACTTCTGCCTACGCCACCCTGCCTTTGGGACTGTGCTCCTGCCCAAGCTGGCTGGAGTAGGTTCCCGATATCTCCCCTTGTGTTATTCTGACCACAGAGACTGCATGGCAGTGGCTGCAGCCTGTGTGGTGTTAACCACCCGATTCCTACTCACTGGGAACCAGGAGGCCTTTCCAGATCTCCTCAGTGCGATCTGCCCACAGGGTCTGTGGGTCGCTCTTGCCTGGGATGCAGCCTGGACCTGAGGCTCTCAGGGAACAAACCCTGGAGAGCATGGGCCAGCTCTAGGTAGCCAGCTGCGGAGGTGCAGCCCCTCATGGTCTTGGGCTATGCACAGGTTGACAGCACCAGCAGTTCAGGGGGCCCATTGGGACAGGATTGCCCATGCAGCTCCCTGCTCCTGTATCTGTGTCTGATGTCACCCACGAAGCCCGGGCCCCCGGCACCTTCACGTGCCCATCTTCTCTGTGACAGCGAGCTCCTCACATGTTCCTCCAAAGGCCGGCTGCCCCTAGTGTTAAGACAATGCTTGGCAGCCCTGGGGCCTGGGACAGTGCTGGGATGAAGTCACTTCCTGCTGGTGACAGCTGCTGGGTGCCAGAGCTCCTGGCTCCACATCCCTAGCAGCTACCCCGGCCTCCCTTCCCCTGCAGCCTGGGCTGGGTCTTGACTCAAGACACCCATGTCCAGTCTGGATCCTGCACTACAAGGTCACAGTACACATGAACCTGGGCTTCCCGGTCTCTGGCCAGTGGTGTCCATGCTGCTACGTGGGTGCCTGGTGTGCAGAGGCCCAGGAAGGTGAGCAGCTGTGCACCTGCCTATCCCTCAAGGTTCTTCTCGAGCCCCACCAGTTACCTTCAAGGGGGGTGACTCTGGCCAGCCAGGACAGCTTGGTGGGGGCCCAAGTGTCTAAGCTGGGTCTACCAAGTTCTCACTCCTGCCCCACTGTCAGAGCAAGGAGCCGACGGCTGGGACGGTGTTGGTGTCTGGGTCTGCGGGCAGACACCTCCCCACCCCAGGATCCTTCAAGTCTACAGAGTAGAGGACCCAAAGTTATGACCAGGGGAAAAGACAACTCTGGGTCCAGCTGGTCCAGGGCTGCTGGTCAGAGGGCACCACGCCACTCTGATAATTGGACAGTTGCAGAGACCTGGCAAGGCCCACTAGTGCCTGACCTCCCAGGCTCACTCTTTTCTGGTGGCTGTGATGCATTTATGCAGCTTCCTCTGCATCTGTACACGGGCCGGCCGCAGGCTCCAGCAGCATTGTCTGGGAGCCAGAGCTGGCAAACTGACCAGCTGGAGCTTCAACCCCAGCTAATGTCACCAGTGCCAGCCTGGCTGGGTGGTGGGCCTCCAGGAGCCTTGTAGGAGAACGGTTAGCATAACAAAGGCCTCCCCAGCAGAGGGGCTGCCCCCCTGCACCCTCCCACTGTTCTGACAGATGCTCCTGCTCCTCCAGCCTCCTGCACCTTGGACAGCGCGCCCTGGTGCAGCACAGCGCGAGCTCCTGTCTGCATGAATACACTTGCACAGATGCTAGAAAATGGGCGTCCAGGCACCTTTGTGTTGTCTCTCCTCCTTTCAGAGGCTCCGCATGCGCGATGAGGGTTTTGACGACAGGGAAAGTGTCAATCATGTGGGGCCTGGGAGGAGCAGCGTGGAAACTCCTTGGCCTTGGTAAAGTGAGAGTCAGCAAATGGAAAATGCCGTTGTATTACATATGTGCACACATGCACAGAATGTAGACATGTACACGTGTACCCACATATATACCTACATGGACACGAACATACATACAATGCACACACGTGGACACATGCGATGCTTCCACCAGGCTGCTCTGGACATTGTGCACCCCTTGATCAAATTTAGTGATATGTAATTCCATTCTCATCTGATTTGGTGTGTTCCCACAATTGCAGAGAGAATTAAATTCATGAATTGAGGCAGTGCTGTTAACTGCACTCAGGAAACCAGCAGAGAGGAAGACAACAGCCTGTGTCTTTGCACCTATGTGGGTTGACGGTGCCCCTCAGACCCCTGCAGCCCATGCCACACCCAGCTTTGGGCTGTCTCAGTCCAACCTGAAGTCCATGAGCAGAGAGGTGTGGGGTGTGCCAGGGTGCGTCTGCCCCTGAGGGCACCCCATGAAATCCACAGAGCAGGGAGAACATGGTTCCGTTCCTGCCTGGCTGGTCACAGAACAGCAGGGTGCCACGTCTGCCCAGTCCTCAGGGACACAGGTGTGCTCTTGTCACCTGAAAAGGGTAGCCAGGCACATGCATCTTGTGCTTACAAGGCAGAAGGCGGACGCCGTGCCCAGGAAGCAGGGCCCGCTTAGCCGAAGACTGCAGTTTCACTGCTGACTCAGACGTGGCCGTCCCAGTGTTCGTTGCAGGATGCCCTGTTCGAGGGTGCCACGGTGCCCTGATGCCACATGTGTAATACTCATGTCCATGATGATCAGCAGCCTGGGCTCCTGACAGCTCCTGAGAGCATGGGCTGCTGTGGCATAGGGTCACTGTGGGGTAGTGCCTGTAGACCTGGGCTTTGGGAAGAAGCCCCAGCTGCCAGCTTAAGCCATGCCTGGAGGAAACCAGCCTACAAATCTCGGCCCATCCTCTGTATCTTCTATGGTTTAATAGGACAAAAGCCACTGTCAGGAACCAGTTAAATTTACAAAGGGAGGAAATGCACAATACAGGAAGAATGACTTCATTTCCACTCAGGACTGCCCAGGAAGAGTTCTGAGCTCAGCATGTGAAGTGTGAACTCGTCCACTCAGCCATTCAACTGTCCATCTCCATAGCCACGCAGTCCTCTATGGTCCCCAACTATCTATTGCTCATTTAGCCTTCCATTCATCTATCCTCAGTCATCAGCTGATCTGCCCAGCCAGCTGCCTGCCTATCTCCCCATCTACTCACCCATGTGTCCACTCATCTCATTTATTCTATCCACCATCACTCCCCCCAGACACTGACCAAGACTGGATTCATAGCACATTTTGACCAGGCTATTTCAGGCAGATATGGCTCCTGCATTGGTGGCTGATCAGCCAAGTCTATGAGATCATCACTCACTTTTGCCATCTCAGATTTGAAGAAACTGAGGCCAACAGACCTCACGTGATTAGTTCATCACCAGGGCATCCATGCCTGGGTCAAGCCTCCCCAACTCTTGCCTCAGCATTGGGAATTTTCCTGTGAGGCTCCACACCAGACCAGAGGATTCTTTACAAAGGCCTTGCGGGTGAAAATCATGGGACTCTCTCATGGCCGGCAGCAGCCAGCCTCACGCTCCCCCTTCCCAAGGCTTCATTTCTTGGTTTCAGTCACCTGTTGTCAGTCATGGTCCAGAACTGTTAAGTGGGAAATTACAGGAATGAACAAGTCATGAATTCTAAAGTGTGCCTTGCTCTGCGGAGCCTGGTGAGATCATGCCCTGTCCAGCCGTGCGCTGCAGGCCACGGGTCGTCTCTGTCTAGCACAGCCACACTGTGCGCATGCCCTGGCCATCCATCACCTGGGAGCTGTCTTGGTTGTCAGGGGGACCATGGCAGTACTGCAGGGCTTGTGTTCCAGTGACCCTTATTGTACTTAATGATGTCCCCAAAGCATAAGCATGATACTGGCATGGTGCAGATGTTAAAGAGCAGCTGTGAAGTGCTTCCTTCATGAGAGAAGGGAGGAGTTCTTAAAGAAGAAAGCAAGGTTGCACACGGAGGTTGCCACGGTCTATGATAAGAAAGACTCTGCTGTCTATGAAAACGTCAAGAAGGAAAAAGAAATCCATGGTGGTCTTGCTGTCACACCTCAAACTGCCATCCACGCGGTCCTCTATGGTTCCCAGCTATCTATCTGCTCATTTGCCCTCCATTCATCTATCCTCAGTCATCAGCTGACCCACCCAGCCAGCCACCTGCCCCTTGTGGCCACAGTGTATAGTAAGTGCTCCGTTAAGATGGAGATGATGTTAAATTACAGGGTTTGGGACTCTTAGGATGCTCTGAGGTCTCGGCATGTCCTGGGGCTCTGAGGACAGACTCCCCATGGGGTGCCGGCCTGGGTCAGAAGACTGCAGAGAGCCTCATTCAGGGAGAGCGCGACCTGCCTGATGCCACCGAAGGAGGAAGTGTAGTCAGGAGACAAAGGCCATTCTAAGCCTGGAGGCTGCTCCATGGGTTGGACAAGGTCAGAAAAGCACTGGAGTGAGGTTTCCTCCCACCACACCCACCCTGTAGAGGCATAGCCTGGCAAAGCTGGGAGCCTCATGGACCGTGCAGATGGATGGATGTACCCTGGGTGGGCCAGACTCTGGGGACAGGCAGGCCGGGCTCCTGTGCAGACTGCTGTATGCCTTGCTGTTCCCTTTGCAGGCTACACAGCTGCAACTTCAGGTGGCACAGCTGGGGACCACGTGTCCTGAGGATACTATGTGGGCAAACTGGAGGAGGGGTAGGTGGGGCCTGCGCTGTGACTCAGGCTGTCAGACACTGAGTTTTGCTGTGACCTCTCTTAAGGCCCTGGAAATGGGCTGGTCAGTGCAGTCAGGAGATTTTGGGCTGCTTTTTAGAAAAAGACAGATGAGTAAGTCTTTAACGGGAACTTTGTGAGTATCTTCCCACTGGATCCAGTACTTGCAGCCGGAGATGGAATTGTATGCCAGTGATTCTGATGACCTTGATGAAGGTCATGCATTGTCTCTCTGATGTGGTGGCAACAGAGAATTTTAATTCAAATGCCAATCGTGAAAAACAAGTCCCTGTGGCCCAGGGTCTTTTACTGTAGGGTCTCAGAAGTTTAAATTCTGGGAGGCAGTGACTCCAAACAGATCTTTCAAGAGTCTCCCGATTTGTCTATTTTTCTATCTCTTCTTCATATCTCTTTTCCACTTTATCCTTTAAGTCTCAGTAAATTCCCGGCAAACTTGGGGGATTAAGTCATCCTAATTTTGGGATCCCATTAGCGCCTGAGAAGAGGTGTGTAAGTGCGGCCCCTAGTGGTGATGCAGGATGCAGCAATGCAGGCCTAGGGATGTGGAAATTCTGGTGACCCCAGGGAAGGGGCTCTCCCTGGGGCGGTGGGAGTCAGTAGAGCTCACTGGAGTGAGATCCCTGACCATTTCTTTCTGCTGCGATCCTCTGCCAACACATCTGACAGGCGTGTGGGTGACGGTCCCCAGCTTTTAATAACGCTGAGGTCCACTTTCATCCTGTGGCGACTAGGTCACCCCAGGCCTCTTTGGTTCATGTCAGCATCTCCTAGGGAGGCTTGTGTGCACCCTCAGAGAGGGTGGTACCCACTGTGGTAACAACTGTTGATGTTATGGGCTGGGGTGGCAGGAGGGCTGACAATGAGGTATGGTGTGTCTATACCCTGCATTTTTTTTTGCTGTGGTAAATTACTCTTTTCTTAAATAAGTAAGGTTGGGTGTTAACAACAACATGCATAACTCCAGCTGTTCCCCTGATTGGCAGCGAATCTGAGGTATTTCTCCAGAGATGACCCCGGCCAGCCGGCCAGCATGTGAGGAGGATGCACATCAGCATCGACCAGGGCCTCTACCCTCAGGGATGAGCCCTTCCTACCCTCCAGGATGAAAGGCTGAGCTCTGCACAGGCCTGGTGGCTCCAGCCCGGGGGGACAAGGCCAGCACAGGTTTGGCTGAGTGCAGCCTGGAGCCTGGGAGGGACATGAGCTGACTTCTGGGAGGATGCAGCTATGACTGGCACGAGGTATCCTGGCAGGCTCTCAACTCCACACCTTCTGTGCTTAGGAGACAGAGGGTGCAGCTGTCCCAGAGGAGCGGGGCCTGGCTGTCTTGTGTCCTGCTGGCTGTGCCCTCGAGGGGAGCAGTGTCCCTGGAACCTCAGCTGGGCCAGCTGCTCCCAAGTCGGAAGCTGTGGTCCCCATGAGGCCCGTCAGAGGCCCTGCCCTGTCATCCTGGCCAGGGCTCCTGCCCAGCAGGGCAGAGCTGGGAGAGGAGACCTCTGTCCAGAAACTTGGAGTTCTGTGCCATCTCCAAGACAATCAGGCCTGGAGGTGGAGGGAATGTTGCTCTAAAATGCACCTTAATATAAACATTCTGTTCTAAAGTGCTTAATAATGATCTGCTTTCTGCATATCAACAGGAAACAACTGTGACCTGTAGCAAAGCCTGTTTCATGGGGCCAAGACACATCCAGCAGATGTGGCCTGGCTCCTGGCTAAGTGGGAATGAGCCAGCCCAGAGCACTGTCTAAATGTGAGCTCCAGCGGCGCTCAACCCTGACAGCTGGGAGTCCAGACTCTCAGGACAGGAGGTAGGACCCAGGAGGACACACATGATGACGCGTGTCTGTGCTTCCTGCTGAGCATGGCACGGGCTCTAATCCCTGTCACCCTGTGGGAACGCACAGGCCCAAGCAGACAGCAGGGACTACATGTCCATATACCCACAGATGCATACACGTCATAACACAGCATATGCGCATGCACACAGCCATATCCTGCAGTGACGATCTTTTCTTTTTGAAACCATACATATTTCATTAAGCTCCATGCAGTGTCTTCTGATTTATGGTAATTGTCAACAAAAGCAAAAACAGACTATTTTAACTCTACAGTAGCTAGGAAGTAACTGGCAATGAGATTATGTATTATTTCCTTTAATGCAAGGGAGGGATCCTAAAGTCTCTGCAGCCTGAGCGCAGGGGTCTTGTTCACTGGGTCCCCTTGGCCCTCTGTGGTCACACTCGACCAATGCGGGACCACGGAACACTGTCGCCGGTGGGTGGGCCGCGGCCTGAAGGACTCTGAGTGAAACTCATTTCCACATCAAACCCAATTTAGATGAATCGTCTTGGTTAAAAACAAGCCAGAGCATCACAGCCCCTGATTAGATTCTCATCTCCTAGGCAGACAAATATGAATATTTATTACCATGAATGCAGATTTTTCTTTCCATTGCTCTGAACTTGAATATTATCCATTGCTAATTTTTATGAAAATTTGGACAACACGATGTTTTCACATAAACTGACAGTTCTTGAGATAATCCTGTTATTGTCTGGTGGAAAATGACGGCTTCCACTCATTCATGTGTTAACGAGGGATTAAATATTGTTTTTCATTCCCATAATCTAAGATGGACTGGAAATTAAAAATTGAACATTGTGTATTAGCGGGGCTTTGAGGACCAGAATTTGTTTGCATTCACTTAGAGAAGATCTATGAGTTAGCAGCCATATAATCGGTCCCTTGATGTTGCCGTGGAAGACAGGGTCATGACATATCAGGAACATTTCTCAACCAAGTTGTCACCATACCTGCTCCCCCTCCCCAGGGGGGCAAAGAAAAAGCCCTTTGCCAAAGAGTAAAACCACAGTTCCCATCCTGTCACCGCCAAGTTTCTTTTCCAGGCCCTCACGCCAGGGGGCAGCAGGGGCTCCAGGGAGCCTGAACGGGGTCTGTGTCCCCACACCTTTGCTGAAGTCCTATGGGTAGACACCACCTGCATCCTGTCCTGGCACACGCTCACCCCTGGACATCCTCAGGACAGCTAACAGCTGCAGGTCCAGCTCTGGGTTTGATGAGATTGTAGACAAAACTTTCCCACTGTGCTTCTAAAGATACACTAGATCTCCTTTACCTGTTTATCCACCCATCTAGTCAGTCTTCCTGAAACCACTGCAGAATTTTGTACTTTTTATTCTTGTTGATACAGGATAGGAGAAGAGCATGGGTGGGCGTCCTAGCACAGGCTTGCCCAAGCGCTGTCTTTTGGAAAGAGTGAATAGAAGCAGCCAGAAGTCTGATGAGACACCGGTGGGTTAGTTTTAATTATGGACAAGTATAGTGCTAGCCATGTCCTTCCAAAACTACCATGTGAGGCCCAGCCGCAAAGCTTCAGAGTAGGCTGCCTGGGAAAGAAGTCCTTTACAGAGAAGTCCTTTTAGTGCTGTGGGGTCACTGGGGCCCCCAATCCAACAGAGGGAGTGCTGTGCGACACAGGGAGAAGGTGCCATCTATGAGCCAAGGGCGACCTCAGGAGGAGCCTGGATAGACTGGGGTGGGGCACCCTGGAGGTGTGCCCCTTCTCGGGCACCCATCCTGAACATGGCAATAGCACATGCATCTCTGTCTCCCCATCTCTCGCTCATCTTTCCTTCATTACAGGGTCTTTCCCACCTGAGAAGTTTCTTTTCCTCCTGTCCACTGGTAACTGGGCCACTGTCTCCGCCAAGAGGGGCCTCACTGTGTAAGCATCTGCACCGGTGACAGCTGTCCCGGGAGATGACAGTCTTGGTGCTGACATGGTGGATGGCAGCGCCGCCCATCTTCTGTCCCTCACCCCAGCACCACATTCACAGCGGTGCCCGGGGAGAGCACTGTGCCGCAAGTCAGGGTCTCATACTCCTCCACGTCCTCCAGCTGCCTGAGGCTGGGCTCCCTGGTAGATTGGTGCCCTGTGGAGAAGGCTGCGGAGGCAACACCTGTGTGAGTGAGCCCCGTCCGCTTGGACCCAGAGGCTCTTCCCACGGCAATGCTCAGGGCTGGCCCCCGAATGTCGGGGCCTTTGTCGGTATAACAGACTTGGATTGAAAAGTGAGAGGTTTCCATGTATTGCTGCTTATCCCATAAACTTTACCAGGTCAAAATTTTATACTGCTGAATTCAAAAGTATTTTATATTAAGGAGTACAGCAGACACTGATGGATATTAGAGATGGAACTAGTAGATCACAAAGATCACAGTGTTTAGGAATCTTTTTTTTTTTTTTTTTCTTTGCAGTACTGTGGATTGAACATGGGACCTTGAACTTTTGAGGCACATACACTGCCGCTGAGCTACATCCCTGGCCCAATGTTTAGGAATCTTAATAAGAAAAAATAATTTAAAAAATTAAGAATTAGTTGGGTGTGGTGGTGCACACCTATGATCTCAGCACTCTGGCAGGCTGAGGCAGGAAGATCATGAGTTTAACAACTTTGCATTTTATCAACTTTGTTTGTAAATAAAAATAAGACCAGTTGAGGATGTAGCTCAACGTAGTTTGGTCCCTTGTATCATGAATTACTTGCTTTTCACATTCACTCGAGAATAGAAAACTGTCAAAAACAGGAAACTCTCACTCTCTGCTCCTTCATGGGAAGTGACAGCCCAGCCTCTACACTTCCGGTGGCTCTACCAGCCCTCAGTCCAATAGGATGTGAGGCTATGAGGGGAAGGGTGGGCAGGAGATCCAGCCAGCTTTGGATCAGTATGGCCAGAATCCCAGCACTCAGGAGGCTGAGGCAGGGGGATTGCTGGGAGTTCAAGGCCAGCCTGAACTACATAGTGACCTTGTCACCCACAAACAACCAACCTCCAAATCAAACTTGATTCTAGGGAATGGCTGTGGATGGACAGGGTGCTGTGTGCCCAGAGGGAGGAGCATGTAGTTGGAGGGCAGTTGGTGCTGTCCAGATGGAGCAGGGGATGCCTGTGCTCCAGTACTGTGGGCCACTTTGGGCTGTGCAGCCCTAGCCCTCTGCACCTGTGGCTGCAGGCCCCTCTGTAGGAGACTTGTGGTCTATATGATCAGGTGGCAATGTGGTCCTGGGGAAAGGGCTGTGTGCTTAGAAGATGGCATGTGATGACAGGTCCATCCTCAGGCCAAGGAGCACAGGGTGGCAGGCAGCATTAGAGCAGTGGGTCGGAAAGACCCAGAGCATAGTTGCAGTGTGGCTCCAGGCACAGGACACCCAGCTTTGGAAATGTGCACAGCTCTCTCCAGCATGTAGCGGTGTGCTGCCACCCGCATCACCAGGGCCAGCAGTAGTTCTTGGGCCCAAGCTGTCTGCCAGGTGTGGGAGTCTGAGCCCATGTCAGGGTCAGTGCTATTTAAGTAGGAGGAGCCAAGCCCAGCACTGGATCCTGCAGAAGGAGCTGGAGAGCCTGTCATGGTCACCTGATGCTCCCAGGGTCGCTGTGAGGTCCTGGGCTCTGGAGTGGCCTGGACAGGGGCCTCTGTAGAGTGAGGGTGGGGCTGGGAGTGTGGGGCCTGAAGCGAGTGCCACTCTGTGCCCACGTGTTCAGGAGGGGAGCACAGGGCTGACGTGGAGGGGCCCAGGAGCCCGAAACTCTGTCCAGAGTTTGTGGCTCCTATTGGCAGAGTATGTCAGCTCTGTACAAGCCCGATGTGTTGGCTGCTGGGCACTGGGGCTCCGCTTTGAGGGCATGTCTGTGGGTAAGTCCCTCTCTCTGCAGGAGAGCACTTGCACATCTTGGCAAGAAAGCAGGAGTGTCCCTTGGTTACTTTGGTGTGTGGGTTGACTATATCCTGAGGGTCAGAGCAGCCTGATGTCCTCATGACCACGGCACTGTGTACAAGGGGACTTTGTGTCTGTGGCCCTGGAGACAAGGGTCCACAGCTGTCCCCAGTAGGTGCTGTTGAAGAGGGTTTTGAGTCAGAGGCTGAGGGTAAAGGGGTGGCGAGGAACCCAGGCTGAGAGTGAGTGCCACCTAGGGGCATCCATCTGCAGGTGTTGTCACACCCCATCCATGCTGGCTTGTGGGCACTCAGTTCCTGACATGTGCTGGGTGCTCTGTGTTACACGGGCAGCAGCATTGCAATGGGAGCTCGGCAAGAGATGGGCAGGACGATGAGGCTCTGCTGGGCCCCCACTCTGTCACACATGCCCTAACGCTGCCCAGGAGAATGGCACCATGGGGTCCCGCAGGATGCCGCCCCATGACCCAGGAAGACCCTTCAGCTGCACTTCCGTAGCTGAGGGTCACCAAGTTCCCTTCACTAGAAGGCAGAGCTGGCAAGGGGCAACAAGATGCAGGCCCCGGACTGGAATGCCTGGGCTTGACCCTGGCCACTGCTTCTGCTGTGTTACTAGCCCGTTCCTTGGTTTCCTCATCTGAGTGGTGTACTGCATGTTTGGGACAGAAGCGTGGGGAGGGGGTGTCAAGCCTGGGTGAGTAGCGTCTACCCCTTGTCCCTGTCCTCACAGGGAGGCTGGACCAGCTCCCCTGGCTTTTTTTTACATTCCTTCTGGAAAGTCCTGCCAGGGTTTCAATCTACGTGGCCTCAGTGCTCCTGTATCTGGAAGAGGACTGAGCAGGCATCATGCTGAGCCCTGCAGAAGGGAGGCCTAGTGGGAGGCAGCTCCAGGTGTGGCCGGGATGGTGTAGCCCTCCCAGGCTCCTCTCTTCTCTGCTTCCTATCCACCATGACTTGAGCAGCTTTTATCCAGGGCCCTTCTACCATGCTGCTTGTGCCTGGAGCAGGCTGACTATGGACTGAAACGTCTAAAAACTGTGAGGTAAAATGAACTTCTCCTCCTAAAAGTTGAGGATGTTTGGTATTTTGTCCTGGTAATGAGGAAGGTAACAAAAATAAATTTCAAGCCTCAGAGGGAGGAACGGAGATGCTCCCTGAACACTCCCTGGTGTGGCTCCTGGGCCTGGTGTGGACTCTGACTCCATTCTTAGGCTGGAACTTCTGTGCCATGCGGGCCTGCTTCCCAAGGAACTTGGAGGGTACCTTCCAAGACTGCCTCAGGGCTCCTGTCCTGCAGCTGAAATATATGTGACAGTTGTCTTACAGGAATGAAGCTGAAATGCTAGAAAAGGGCAAGGAAGCAGGGAGTGAGGTCGGAGCCAGAGCTGCCGCTGCAGCAGACACGATGAATCTCACACTCTGACTATTGACTTGGATATTGAGGTTGTCGCTATGGCAACTGCCACTTCATGCGCCCTCACTTGCCTCTAAGTCCTAGGAAAGGACTCCAGAGGCCCCGGGTTTCAGAAGAAAGAGGTGCTTCATATGAGCTGCTGTTTGCCAATATGTCAAGGGCAGTTAATTACATCAAACCTGCCCTGAGTCACTTTCCTCACTGTGGGAAGCAGGAAGAGCACAAGAAGCCCTAAGACTGCATGTGATGGACACCAGGCGCCCCCCAGGCCTTCAAGGGCAGTGTCAGCCTCTGTCACAGGCAGCTCAGACCAGAGTAGGGATCAGGGCCTCGGTCTACCCAGCCCTGCTCACTTGGGGCCTGGGGCCCCAGACTACACGGCTGTCTGGGTATGACTACATGGCCACAGCTGGGCTGCCACAGACAGTTGATGCTGTGCTAGGCAGACGACCCTTCTCAGACACACACAGGAGGCTGTGCAGTCCGAAGCTTCTCTGGGACTGATGCATTTCTGCAGTTAGGAGAAGAACCATGTCCTCTGTCAGGAAATGCAGATGAGATGGACAAGCAGAGGTGACAGGCCTGGAATGGCAATGCATGGCACATGCAGAGGACTGAGCAGAGCAAGGTGCTGCCCTAGGCTGCTCTGGGGACCTGGGGTCCTGGACAAGCTTGGGTATAGGGCCTCATACTTCCTGGACTGTGCCACTCTGCATTGTGGTCTCAGGCCATCACCTGGGCCAGTCCTCCACCATCTGAGGGAAAAGCTGCTCCTCAGATGGGTGTGATTTGTTCTGCCATAGGCTGCGACAGGGTCCAGGGTACATCCCTCAGCAGCCCAAGCTTTTTCTCTCCAGGCCTGGGCCATCTCATCACTTTTCCTTTACTTTTATATTTTTTGCAATATAGGGAACTGGACCTAGGACCTTTGCACTGAGCTCATACCAAGACCTTTTATTTTTTATTTTAGGATAGAGTTTTGCTAAGTTGCTAAATTGTCCAGGCTAGACTCAATGATTCTCCTGCCTCAGTCTTCCAGAGAGCTGGGATTATAGAGGGTACCATACGTGGCTCATATTGTTTTTAAGTTAACTTGGCTTATCTTGCCTCCAGCTGATAGGTGTATGCAAGTTTTAACACAGTTGTTCTTTATTTAAAAGTAAAACTATCCATAAGCAACCTTCAACTTTGTTGAGATGAGACTTTGGTGGAACTCAGGTGCCACCACCTCACTAGCACCCTGGAAATGGGCTCCCTCTGTGCCCCTTGCCAGCAGCAATCTTCCCATCTGCATCCCTGACATGCTCTGGCTCAGAGACTCCAAAGAGAATGTTCTCAGGACACTGCTGAGGGCCTGGCAGGAAGGACAGAGCTGCCTGTCATTCTGCCAACAGAAGCAGCCTTCTCTTCCCAGGACACTTACTTGTGGGCAAAAGTCCCTCTGCACTGATCATCTCCTGGCAAACCTGGCCTCCAACCCTGGCGTGTGAGCAGTGGGAGGTATGGCCTCTCCCAGGCTCCCTGTGACACTCACACCTGGCCTGCTGGACCATTGTTTCGCTCTCCGTTTATTTGGCCTAAGTCTGCATCCAGCATCCAAGTTCTCCCAGCAATCCCTGAGCAATCAGAGCAGAATTCAGAGAAAGCTATCTAAAATAGTATCTGCCCCATCCTTTAGGAAGGAATGGGGTGATGTTTGGGGAAGAGAATGAAGCCTTTTTCCTGTACTTCTTGTGTGGTCTCAGCCCAGCCAGCCCTGAGGAGACCCCCCATGCACCACACTGCCTCCAGCCAGCATGCCTCACACTTGGGGAATCCTTAGGAGCTCACTAGGCAGGATGCTGGGCACAGGCTCAGGGCTGGTAAGAGATCTGGACATGGTCATACTCACTAAGGCTGGAGCCAGGAAGTCGCAGAGAGCAATAGCCCAAAGCTGCTGGTGCAGGAGGTGAGATGTTAGATTCACACCCACCCACAGTGTCCAGGAGGCGGAACTCTCCAAGGTCCCAGGGCTCTGGAGAAGCACCTAGAAGCTATGCCTGCTACTAGTGGAGTGCTCAGTCAGCAGCTGGGACCCGGGCTGGCCTAGCCAAGTGCTCCGTGCTCAGGCCTAGGCAGCCTCTTGCTGGTGTGGAGGGCAGTGGGGAGCCCAGGAGCTCCGTGCTCACTATTGCTATGGGGTGCAATCCTGAGCTGGGTCCCACGGGCCACCTGAAAACTTTCTCTAGATTGCCTTTCTCTCTAGTTTTTGAGCTTTTCTTGGGGGATAATAATAATTTTCCCTTGGAAGAGACATGACTATTAATTTGGGTAAAATGTAAAATCGTTTCAAGCAATCAGATTAGATTTTCAAACATATCAAAATACCACCCATCTATTAGGATGTGTGTATGCACAGAATTTGTTTTGTTTCTTTTAAATTTTGTTTTGAGAGACTTCTGTTTGGCTTAAAAGGTTTTAATTCTGCTGTCTGTCATCACACGTGTGAGTCACAAGCACTGGGGAAAGATTCTCTAAATGCTGTTAGATTTTTAGTAATCACATGCTGCTTTACAATCTAGATTCAGGAATTAGAAGAATTTTAAACACATTTCAAACATCCGAATCATCAAGATCAGTCTTCCTGAATGAGAGAAATTAGGAAAAAGATAGCACCAGCTTCTTGAAAATTTCTCAATGCACTCGTCTCTCCCCATTTTTGCTACTTCAGATTTGATCTGAATATATAAATTTCTTTTCTTAGGTCAAGAACAGCTTCCAGACTGGGTATTGGAGGGGCAGAAAAGAAAAGGTATGTATCAGGGTCCAGGCCTGAGGCCCCATGGAGAACAATATTACACAACTTCAAAGGCATGAGGGAGACTGTCTTTATGAGTGTAAAAAATGACACTAGAAAAGGACAGGCGGGGAGAGAGCTGGTCTCAAAGACCTGGAGTGTCAAAGACATGCCTGGGACTTCAGTGAGGACAGATGCGTGAGCATCTCCAGCCAGATTTCAACCAGAGGGTGACAGGAAGATTCAAAGTCCGGTTAGTTTGGCCCCAGGGATGGCAAGTCTTCCTGTCACTGGAGACTGAGTGTAGGACAAACTCAGGTGTGGGAGTGAGATGCAGGAACCAGTACTGTGATGCTAGCGTGCTAGGATCCTGCCCTACCCCCACCAGAGACTCAGAGGCACTGGCCCACGGGAAACCAGGAGAAAGCTGGACATCTGGAGTGGACAGAGGAACACTCTTGAGTCTACAGTCTGCTTCACAGATAATCTGAGTAGTGATTTCACGAATTGGGTCAATCCAGTCCCTCCACAGCTTCATAACTATGCACCACGGGCTGGAAATAGGTTCAGATAGCAAAATTGAGTCTTTCTTCATCCCAGTAAAGTGTGAGCTACCCTTACATGTCCAAGTGGAGGGTTCCCAGAGATGGCCAGGTGTGAGATACCTGCTTGGGAGTCCAGGTGGGGAGCCTGGGGGTGGTTTGGTGTGAGACACCTGCACAGACAAACAGCAGCAGAGACCGACACTGAGGTCATGCTGAGATAACAGATATAACAGTCCGGCCTGGACGAGATTCAAGGGGAGAGAGTACACACGGTACGGAAGAGAGAATGTGCTTTGGATTTGCAGATGAGTGGCAGCTGGGCGAAGTAGGAGCTGGCTGTGCCATGAGGGGGTTGCAGTGACACACTCACATGACTGGCGAGACCACGAGAGAGGAAGCTCAGTTTTCCAGCTCTGAGGCTTGGGTGGCGGTGGCAATGGACGGTTCCACTGATCATGGAAGTGGATCCGACTGGAACATGTCAGGAGAGATGGATTCTGGGACATAGACTTGTTCAGGATAAGCCTTGCTGTGAAGGGAGGTAGGAGGCTGCAAAGGGGTTTCTGCCGAGAGCCTGGTGTCAAGAAAGGTTCAGACAATCTTCCTAGGATAGGAGAAGGACAGTTCACTTGTCTGCTCTCAGAGCCCCAAGCTGGGGTCAGTGCCCATGGATGCATGAGAAATGGTAGTGATTGGAAGAGGAGGTTGGTGGGGACTGTAGAGACTCGCCGAGGGGTCAGGGCTGGAAACAGAAACGAGGCTCAAGGGATGTGGGTCTCAGGAGACCAGGGAGAAAGTCCAGCAGGAACCCCTAGGGGGCAGGAGAGGTGGCCATGATGCAGGTTCATGAGAACGGGCAGTCCCTGAGTTCAGCTGCACCCTTTGCTCAGGGTTGCTCATTCCTTAATTCATACCCACCCCTCCACGGGAGGCCCACAGCGAGTGCTGACTGAATAAATGACACATGAACGGATGGGGAGTAGTGATGAAGGTGCGGCCCCCTCTTGAGCCATGCGACACGGTGCTGCTCAGAGAACACAAGAGCCTAGACAGAAGAAAGGGCCTTGCCAACACCCAGCATCAGAGAGATCGACACTGGTAGGCCTAGGAGCCAAGGTTCTGACAGGGGCGAGGGCCTGGGCACATGTGGATGGATGTATAGCTGTGGGGGGAGTTGGCACTGAGTCCTCACAGTGAGCCCAGGAACCAGGACTAAAACACCTGCCTGCACAGAGGGCAGAGGAGGCTGCACAGATCTGTGGCCCACACTGTCCATTCTGAGCCATTCTGTATAGTTTTTGGAGAAGGCCATTACATAATTAAATTGTGGTTAGGGCACCTAAAGCCTAGTCTTTCCATGAGAGCTGGCTATGGCATGTGGAAACATAACTCCAGTCACAGTTGGGGCCTCAGTGTCAGGGGTGCTGTGATGCTCCAGGGCAAGATTATGTCACCTGAAGATATCCACATGCCTGAGCACTGAGCAGTAATGAGAAAGGTTTTGCCTGGGAGAAAGGACATGTTCCTGATTAGCCTGCTACCTTGTGCCACCTACTATCGTAAGAATGCTTTGCCTACCTCGCCATCCACATCAACAGAAGATCCTCGTGGGCATAAGATCGCAGCCACCCTCTGAGTCACCTGATACTCGCTCTGGTTACTTCGTGCGCTCAGGAGAGTCGGGGCCAGCTCAGACTCAGTCTGTCCACTCTGCCATTGACCTCCTGGCTCCGTGTACTTCGACACTGTGTTTCTGCCTTTCTTTGTTTAACCCTCACTGTACCCCTCTCTAGGAAGATTGGGGAATGATCACAGCTGGGTATTACAGAAACTTTAAGGCAGGACATTAATGTAGGGTTGGGTGCTGAGCCACGAGGAGAAAGTACAAAACTTCTTATGCAAAAACTGATGACCCACAACTCCCTGCTAAAGACATCGCAATTGAAAAGGAGCCACACATCTACTTCCTTCCTAGAGAGCACACTTCCCATGTGGCCCTGAGGCTCCCAGGCCTCTGGCCTTTCCCAGATGGGGTTAGGCTGATGGTACTGGCCCATATCCACTTGAGTTTTCTCCTGATCTTGGGGTATACTGCTCTGTAACCCAAAAGCTGTCCTGCTGGGCTGGCATGCAAAGGGGAAGGGGGCACATCTTGTCCATGCTGAGACTGGCACGGAGCCCAGCCCTTGCCCCACTGACCAGCCTCCAACTGTGGTAGCCCTCTGCCATCAGTCACCACCCCACCTGCCAGTAACGATGGGACTCAGCAGCCCCGAGGGACACGAGTTCTGCTCTTGCCCTGAGCTGGTGCTGGAGACACAGCAAGCTAGCGGGGACACCAGGATGTAGAGCAGTCAAACACTCCATTAGCCCGGCTTCAAGGGAGCAGGAATCAGCGGTCTGCCAGGGCCTCAGGTGTCTGCAAAGTGCCAGCTGGGGAGGGGCACTGGTGGTGGCCCTGCCCTGCCTGTCAGCCTCAGAATGCGCACCCTCTCCAGCTGTGGGCAAGAGCTGCTCTCAGCATGCAAGCTCCGTAAGCACGGGCCGGTTTGAGTACAGCGATCAATTTAGCAAGCTCTCCTCTCCAGATCTCAAGACCAGCGCTGGGAGGCGGAGACAGCCCCCGAGCGGCAGCTCACCGCAGTTAAGTGGCTCTGCAAGGACATTTCTGCCACACAGAGAGGTGCCCACACAACAGCTTTCCTCAATCGCTAATTATCTCCAGTAGTGAGTGCAGTGACGTTTCTAACACAGAGCGGGACTGGGTGGGGCCATGCTAGCTTCTGAGAGGAGGCAGTCTGTGGCTCTGTGGACAGGCCACTCATCACGTGGCCAGCAGTGTGGCCATCGGCCTTGAAGGTGGCTGCTGCTAGACACTGGTGTCCTTGACAGAGGCAGGGTGTGTGACCACGACAGGGCTGAGCACTAATAACCATATCACAGGGCTCTCCCTCTTTTATACCCTGTACCCGGCGGCAGACACCCACCCCCGGTGCCTGAGAGGAAGGAAATGTTTCTCAACCTCCCTCATCAACTCAGCACCCGTGAAACAGCTCAGGGCTTCTCTGCTTTGCTTCTTTGCCACTTCTTCAAAGGGGAGACACCAGATTTGGAGCTTGAAGACCACCCCAAATGTCAAATCTGTGGTTCTCTGAGCCGGAATCTCCAACAACAGAGGCCCCGCCGCACCGACAACCGCTCCCAAGTCAGGAGCATCAGCACCGTGTCCACAGCCTCAGCCCACGCACCACGCATCATGTGAGGCTGTCCTCACACTACTCACCGGCCTGGTCCCGCTCTGAAGGATCCTCAGTCCAGATGTCTCCTCCAGCTGCTTCTTGTGGTCAGCTGTTGGGAAAAATGAAGGAGCAGAGGGTCATTGCAGGGAGGGAGCAAGTCACCACCTGCCAACCGCTTCAGCAGGGTCACCGCGGTGACCGAGAGCCCATGTCCCACCGAGCCCCAGTCCACTGTGTGCCACAGGCCTCAGTCACACCAGCCAGGTGAGGCAGTGCAGGTGAGCATGGTTTGCAAACCGTAAAGTGTCACTGTACAGTGATGTAATGTCAGGCCTTCTCCAGCCACTGCAGAACAGCGTTCAAGTAACATTACATGTGCACAAGAGACGCCCCGGAGACAGAGCTGAGATTTTGATCCACCGACTGGTGCCCCTTCAGGAAGCACCCAGTGCTGAGTTCTGGTAAAAGTCTCCCTCTGGTTTGCTACTGACTTTGAGTGAAGGAACCTCCAGGAAATGAATCCCACTACAGTCACCCCGCACGAGTTAGTCTTGGAAACAGTCAGTGGTCAGGAAAAAGCAGGTTCCTGTGCGGAGGTGCTTCACAGACAGAAAGCATGTCAGAAAGCAACTGACCCTGGCTTAGGGTTCTGCGGGAATATCCCTTTAGGTAAAGCCCCTGTCACTCTGGAAATGAAAAGCAGAAAAGTAGAATTTTACTGCAAACTCCATAAAGGCAGAATGCATTGCAGTTCTGATTAATATGGAACAAGAGAGCAAGGGAACAGAAATCACTTGGCCTCTCAAGGCCACACCCCTACATCAGTCTCAGGTAATGAAATGGTATCTTTCAGAGGGATACACGACCCCATCCCAGCCCACCAGCCCACCTTCTGTGCCTCACATTCTTTTCTGGAACTTTTCTCTTTGACCAACAGGCATCAGTTTTTCTACACAGGAAAGTGTAGCTGCACTGACAGGGAGGTGACCCTGAGCCATGTAGGTCATGGCAAAGGGCTGGAACCTCCTCAAGGGGCAGGTGGAGAAGCCCAGGTGCCAATTGTGAATAGCAGAGTAGGTTTTTTTTTTTTTTTTTTGAGGCAGGGTCTCGCTTTGTGGTTCAGGCTGGCCCTGAGCTCAGCCTCCAACTCACATCACAGCAATCCTCCTGCCTCTGCCTCCTGAGTGCTGGGATTATAGGCGTGAGCCACCACACCCGGCAGTGTGGTATGTGGTACTGGTTGCTGCTGGGCGTGAGTCTCCACGCCCAGTATAGGTATGTGATTACCGGGGATCGAACCTGGGCCCTTGCACTTGCAAGACAGGCACCGGAACTACTGAGCTAAATCCCCGGCCCGTGCAGAGTAGTTTTAAAGACAGAGAATACAAAGCAATCCACTGAATGGTCTCTTGCAAACAAAAGACACTTTACAGAATGGCAAGCTATTTGGGGGTGGGACAATAGCGAACGCTTTCAAGCAGGCTGAGGGACAGAAGTGCATAAAAACAGAATTAAGGCTATGGTAGTCTTTACCACATAGTGGGATTTCAGGGTCAGGAATGAGAAAAAACTCTCCAATCCATAACTCACCAGGGTCAGCAAGCCTTCCCGAGAAAGGGTCTCAGGCATGGCAGCCCTGGCACCCCAGCTCTTGCACACCACCCTGCAGAGGGCCCGCGGTGCACCCTGGACCACATACATGGCACACAGTAGACTCCTGGAAACTGTTCCCAGAGGCAGATGGCATCTTTCAATAGACCACAGGGCTGGCCAGATCTTGGGAAGGGCACTGGTTGCTGGATAGCCCTGTTCAGAAGCTGGCCTTGCAGATGGGACAGGAGCTTTAAGGGTGCTGCTTTATCACCACTGTGCTCCCCAGACCCTGGGAGGGAAGCATGGAGGAGGCGGCTTGAATGTGAATGTGAGAGGAACTCAAATGCCTGCTTTCTCCCACCTCCCACACCGTCCTTGCACATGTGCCACAGTGGCTGTGGTGAGTCTGAGGCAGCTTCACTCAGCATGCATTGTCCCAAGCCCTGGTGTGGCTGCAGTGTGCGCCTGTCCCCATGCCGCAGCACCTTTGCAGGGGGATGGGGCTGACCGCATGAGGTCCTGCCACCTGTGACCCAGACTTGCCCACAGTGCAGAGCTGCTTCTACCCTGACAGCCCCACCAGGGCCGCTCTGCTGATGAATTCCGTTCTGTGTTATTTTTTGGCCAAACTCTGAACACTCATTTGGAGTGTGAGGCTAGGCCTGCAGGCCCAGGCGGGACAGTGGCACAGCTTCAAGGAAGGCAGGGAAACCCACTGTTATCTTCCTGGGAGACAAAAGGCCTTCTAAACACAAAAAAGAAGTCTTTTAAAATTAAATTCACTAGATGAAGGATATGCAAATTACCTGAAGAAGCGGAACCCTGTAATGTTCTCCAAATTCTGCAATAGCCTATTTAATTAGTATTTTAATTTATCAGAATAATTCTTTGCACTTGACAATTTATGCAGCATTCCATATAATTAAGCATGTAGCTCAGCGGAATGGATTGCCTCCCCTCTCCGTCCCCACTATTCTAACCCGAAGGAGCATGCAGAGGTCTCCACAGTGAGCTAAGTGACAGTGGAGCAGCGCAGTGGCTTTGCACCATGAGTGGTTCTGGGCAGGGAGGGCCCTGGGCTGGCCCATCACCTGCTGGCCCTGGAGAGTGGGCTACGCAGTGCACCTTGCACACCTCCGCACCCTTAGTCAGTCACACCTGGGTTATTGGAGACCCCAGAGGGCCCATCAGGCCCCCACACAGCTTGGCCTCATGGGAGCTGACCCAGCTCGGAGTGGTCAATCTCCCTTTCCCTGGTGTGGACAGGCAATGCTGCTGAGGGGCAGGGACCCAGAAGGGGACTGGCTCAGGGCCTGGGCTAACATCATCCTCCGCTGCTCTTCCTTCCTCCTCCCCCTCCTCCCCCTCCTCCTCCCCCTCCTTCTTCTTCTTCTTCTTTTCCCTCTCTCTCTCTCTCTCTCTCTCTCTCTCTCTCTCATGTTTTTTATTTGAGAAAGGATTTTACTATATAGTCCAGGTTGGCCTTCAACTCTGTTGCCCAGTCTGGCCTCTAACTTATAGCAATCCTTCTGCCTCAGCCTCCCAAGTGCTGGGATTATAGATGTGTGTCATCCACCCAGCCTGACTCCTTCTTTTCTACATTAGGACCCACAGTGGTCACAAAGCAGTGGCCAAGTGAGACATGGTTGCCAAGGCCTGGGTAAGAGGCCACACTTTCCTGTGGGAGGAGACCTATGTGGCTCCCATTTCCACAGGACGCTTGGGTCCCATTCTCTGCACCCCCTTCCTCATATTCCCCTTCCAGGGGACCAGGGACAGAGCAGCCTCTGGCTGTGGCCACATTTCCCTTGAATCTGACCTGATTTCTCACTTGGGTGGCTGGGATCGAACCCAAATTCCTCTTTAGAACCTGGCACTTGGAGCACAGTGTGTCTGTGAGGCACGAGGTAGTTCTGGAAGCTTCATGTGTGGGGGTGAACCTCCTGGGGCACAGCTTCCCTGGGCACGAAGGATGCAGTCAGACACCAGGCTTGATGCCAGAAACCGCAGATGGTGCTGGACACCACACACTGCATTCTCCCCACCCATATGCACCTGCAGTGAAGTTTCGCTGCAAGTGGGCACAGCAGAGGTGAACAAAAGTGACCAAGATAAAGGGGACAAATACAGCAATGTGTTGCAGGTCAACCTCTGCACTCTTTGTTACAGTTCTAGGAAGTGTGACAGTACTGAACTCAACGAGGACCACACAAGCTCTTTATGTCACCAGGCCTTCAACATCAAGTTCTACTTGAATATCGAGCACCAAATAAGGTATGAGTATCCGGACAAAATTTCGGCATCAAAATGGGTCAAGTATGAAATGCAATGAACGTCCAAGCAGTTCTATACTGAGCTCTGATGGCACAGTGAAAGCTACAGAACGCAGTGTCTCTCTTGACAGATCTGCTGTCCTCGGATCCCAGAGACTTCTGCACATGCTGCTTGCCCTGCCCCAATGAGGGGCACTTTGTGGCTCATCTGCACTGATGGGTCACTGTTGGGACTTTGTGATGGTCGACCCAACCCCTGGCCCCCTCTTAGCCAAGCTGAAGTTCTGGCGACAGCTGCAAGGCCCCTCAGGGTCCAGTCCCTGCTGTCACCAAATGACTTCTCCACTGTTCCTCCCTGGCCTCCAGTTCAGCCCCGCTGCCCTCTGTGGGAATCTGTAGGACTGTCGCCCCGCCCAGTGTGATGTCCGCCTCACCCCGTGACTGCCCACCCCATCCTGCCTATCTCCTGTTAGGACCTGCATCATGCAACGTGAGTTCCACAAAGGCCTCATTCACTCTGCCTCTCAGGACTCTTGGTGACTTCCCAGGAGGGGGAGCCCTGTGTCTTGGTGGCTGTTCACCTTGTCACCTCTGTCTGAGCAGCTCAGGAGGAGGCTTCTGCTGCTGACTGTGGCCTCCAGGGGTCTGTCTGGGGAACATGCTGCGGCTCTGAGGTCCTGAGAGTGAGGGCGGCTCCCCCTGGACCTGACTGGCTCCCTAGAGAGGACTGTTGAGCAGTCTCACCCTGAACTGCTCTCTCTCCTGCCTCACGTGTAGCCTCTGTTCCTCAGTGCCCCACCGTGGTGCCATTTGAGGTCCTTCAGAGCCAGTGCAGTGCTGTCTGCACTTTCAGCCTCTGACACCTCTTTTTCTGAGGTTACTCAGCCTCTGGTACTTTATTACAGCAATGGAACACAGGCAGATAAATGTTCCCAGAGATGCTTCTGTGTTTGCTGAGTAAATAATGAGACTGCCTCTGCATAGACAGGATGGCTTCTTCCTCCTCTGTGGCAGGACCACTAAGAGGCTGAGAGCTGCAGGTGCTGCCCTGAGACTGGAGGGATGTCATCCTCAGGGGGCTCCTGTTAGTAACCATGACAGAGAGTGTATGGAAAGGCCAACCAGTCCCAAGTCCCACTTCCTGCCTCACCCTTGACCCTTCTCCCTAGCTTGTCCACCTGGCTTCTGCCCACTATGGCAAACAGATGGGAGTCACAGGCTTTCCGCCTCTAAACCTATCAGCAAAATAAACCTCTTCTCTACAAATCACCCTGCTCTGGGCCTTCTGGCACAGTGCGAAGAAAAAGACAAATACTGGGTCTAAGTACCCAGGTCTAGATGGATGATGATCACCCTCAGAAATACCCAGACCTCCTCCTGTCTCCTGGCTTCATTTTGGCTGCCAGGAGTCACACTGTCTGTGCCTTCTGGGTGCCTGCTTCCACCTCAGCGTCAGGATCCTCTCCCTGGGACGCAAATGCAGATGTGGTCGGTGTCTCCCCAGCAGGCCTCCCGCCTCTGCTGGTGGAGTTCACATCAGAGATGGAGAGTTTTCAGCCTCTCTCTCCAAACCTCACTTCCATTTTCCTCCTGGAGTTATTAAACGAGCGGGTGATGCTTCCACTCTGTCTTCTAGGACTCTTATCCTATTGTAATATATTATATTTATTTATCTCTGTGGGTCGCATTCTGGAAAATTCCATTCTATCTTTTGTGTCACTAATCTCAACTATACCCCACCACCTCCCCTCCCCACTCACTTTCTCCGTGGGCTTCACACTGAACGACATCTCCAGCTCTTCTTTTAGTTTTTAATGTTTGATACAGGTTCTCACTTAGTTGCTAAGTTGCCCACACAGGACTCAGATATGCCACCCTCCTGCCTCAGTCTCCCAGAGTGCTGTAGGCTCATCTTTGGAGTGAAACTTTCTATGTTATCTTTCATTTGCATTCCATGTCTGACCGTCATGACTCCTGGGGTTTAATTGCTTTTAGTTGGCTTTTGATGAAGACTCACACAAGGTGCATTTTGGTATTGTTACTGTGAATTCATGTTTCTTGGGATTTTACTCTGGGAGTCCCTAAAGGCCAGAGGAGGAGACTCCCTCAGGGAGGCTGGCACTTCCTTTCTGGCACCAAGGCCCTGCCACCCTGGGAACATTTTAGCCTGAATCCTGTGCTCGAGATCTGGTGGGTATGGTGGTGGGCTGGGCTTCCTCTTCCTGGGGGCTGACTGGGCAGCTCCCCGTGGGCTCGTTCAGGACCCAAGGCCCTTGGACACAGGCCTGGGGACACAGGCACTATTGTCCTGGCCGTGCTGAGCTGCATTAACTCTGGGCTCCTGATCTCCATAAGCTACCAGGTGCTGGAGCTGGAGTCCAGTTCACTTGGGCCTGGGAAATATCTCCGGTGAAGAGCCACATGGGCTCTACTTTTGCTTAGCTGAGGATCTCCTAGATTTACATTCTCGGATGTGAAACCATGTCCTCTCCGTCCTTCACAGTCCTGAAGGAGCTGGTCCCGAACTTCCTCCCGTGCGCAGATGGATACAAAATCTTCAGCCTCCACATCACTGCACTCCTTGGGGCTCCAGAGGAAGAGCGGTGAGTTCAGGGTGGAGAAAGTCTCAGCGGAAGCCAGACACGCGGCTCTGGTAGCCACCGATGCGTGTGGATGTCCAGCTTGTCAGCGGTCCTGTGTGGACCATGGCGGTTAGGGAAGTGGGCGCTCCCTGACACACAACCCACACTTCCTTCAGGAGCAGGGCTCCCTGCTCTGGCAAGGGCCCAGTCCCAGGCCCGCGGCCACTTCCCCAGCACTATCCATTCTATCGTGGGGCTTGGGAGGTGCTCATGTGACAGATGCTGTCCTTTCGTTACTTCTGTTCACAGGACAAGGGTGGAGGACACACCTGAACTGTGTAGCGGGAGGCCCCTCAGAACTGCCACGTGTGGGCTAAGAGGTGCGCATCCTGCTAGTGGATCGCTCCTTGGAGGCCTGAATGAGGTTCCTATGGGGACATTGCAAGGGGACTCAGAGCCTTCTTTCTCATCTGCTCTACCTGTGCTCAACACTGTGAAGCCATCAGCCACGGGGTTCACCCACCTTGCTGTTCCACGCCTGGTTGATTTGTTTCTAAATGTCCTGTGGGGAGAAGGCACGGAACACACTCCGGCACCCATTGCGAACATGCACACTGCGGCCAAAGTGCAGCGGCCTTTCTCCTTGGAAATGGAAAGGTCAACCTGCCAGCCTGTGCCTCTGGCCCCAGAAGGCTGCTCAGTCTGGCTCTGCAACCATCACTGGGTAAACAAATGAGACTTTCTGAGGGTCTCCTGCGGCCCCTGGTGCCAACCAGCATCCGTGAGTGGGGCTTCGTGGTGGTAATGATGACAGGCTGGTGAGAGCCAGTGTCAGCTTCAATTTCCAAGTCATTTTTCAAATTATTTTAATTAGATATTGTTTCAATCTCACTTACATTAATTTAATATCTGATATCAACATTTCAGTTTTCAATTTGTTCAAATGATTTTTTTCCAGTCTGCTTGGTTGCCTAGATTAATTTAAAATACAATGTTTATCTTCAGCAATTTTCAATGCCTGGGTCTGGGGCAAACTGCTACGTTCAATAAAAGTGATGGAAGGGAGGCCCAAGGTCCTGTGTGCTGCTTAGGAAAATGGAAATTTGTCTCCTTATCATTTATCTCTGGACATTAAAGTTAGCAGGTGGTGCAAGGGCTGCAGCTCATAATAATAAGATTTTCCACCAATTTCGCTATGTAATTGGCTTTCCCCATGCAAATTCCAGGGGAACCTGGGGAAGAAGGTTTTGAGCAGTAAGTGGCTGGACGTGCAGCCACATTCCCTTCATACATTTCTGACAGTTTTCGGCCAAGAGCCCCATACACATACCCATACATCCTTCCTGAACACTGGGAGGAATCGTGGCTGTGGCTCTCCTGTATGCTGCTCCTTTCCCTGGGTGTTAGCACAGAGACGCTGGCAGGCTACAGGGAGCTACAGTGGTGCAGGGGGCATCAGTGTCCCGCCTGCTCTCCAGGACAGAAGAGGAGAGGCAGAGATGTGTCGATCCTGGCTGGTTACGCGGTGTGGAGAATGTAATTCGGTGGGTAGATGCTGCCAGTGCCCATGGAGCACAGAAACCAGGGCAGGACATAACCTACAGGGCCAGAGCCAGTAGGTAGGAAGGGGGCATAAACAAGGGGGCAAGTGAAAGACCAGTAATGCCAAGAAACCTCCTGCTAGACCAACACTCTCCCTTTCACCAGACTACATGGAATCTACAAGAAACATCTAAAATAAAGATGGTCAGAAAGATTAAAAATTGAAAAAGTAAAGAGAAAATACCCCCTGTACAAACACGAATAAAGGAAGGGTCAGAATATTAACATTAAAATGAGCAATTTTTAAAAGTGGGTTTTTTTTTTTACTCAATTGGAATATCTGGGATCATATTATGTTAACTTTTAAAGTTTAAAATGAAGGTATACTACTTGTGATCTGGTGTGTGCCCAGAAATGGGCAGAAGCCCAGCACAACTGTGCTCCCACACCTGGGTCCCCAAGACCTGCCTCCCGGGGACCCTCATCAGAGCCCAGACGAGCGCCATACACTGCTCTGCTGTAGGAACAAGAAACGAGGCTTGAGGGTCAGGTTATTACCCCAAATCCCAGCCTGGTCAAGACACCACGGTGGATATGATTCATCACCCTTGGGTGACATGGAGAAGCCCTTAAGACTTCACTACTAAAAACAGATTGCAGTGGCCGGCCAAACTGACCGTGGGTTGGCCTCAGGAGGAAGTCATGGGTCCAGTAGCAGAAACTGTTTATATTCTCTAACCACAGTCTAGTGACATTAGAAATTAGAAACTCAATGCTGCAATTAGTTGGGGACCGACTATATGCCCTATGGTAATTCTTACCTTAAAAGAAACATAATTGCTGAATACTTAGAAGACAATGACAGCAAGGGCTGCGTAAGTCAGATCTGTTGGTGGAGCAACCACCGAGTGCTTTCCTAGCCCCACGCGGACAGGGAGTTCAAGTACATTGAGTTAAAGAAGAGAAAACCACTTGAGGGGGCAACAGAAATTAAGCAATGGCTGTGTAAATTAGTGAATTATAAGAAGGAGATATGACTGGACAAATCCAGGAGCCTGATGTTGGGGCAAAGACACAAGGTCTCAGGACAATGTGAATACTGAGAATAGCAGGCTGTTTCACACCCTAAGATCATGAAGCACTAATGGGGAAAAGGAGACACAACCACAGAGGCGAGGGAAGATGCGTTAGAAGCCACAGCATTGCTTAAGCATCAATATGAGAACTGGGAACTCCCACAAGCAGCCAGCGGCCAAGAGTGAAGGAGAAGGCTGGACAGGAGACTGAGGAAACAGAAGATCTCTACAGAAAACCCACCAGGGAAGGAAGCAAGTCCCATGGCTGGTCTGATGCAACGCAAAATAGCCCCTTGAACTTGGGAGCAGCAGCTGATGCCACCGCCCAGCAGAGGATGTTGGTCCACGAGACCCCACAGCTGTTACTTTGAGAAGGGATCTCACTACATTGCCCAGGCTGGGCTTGAACTTGAGATTCTCCTGCCTCAGCTTCCCAGAGGGCCAGAATTATGGGCACATGGAGTACGAGAAGGGATCAGGATCTGGCACCCAGACCCTCATTGGGCTGGTCTGTCTGTCTTGCCAATTCCTTTTTATAGGTGTGGAATTCAGATGCTGAGATGTCTGAAGTGACCTGAACCTGGAGCTGAAGAGTTTTGTCCCTACATTTGTATGTGAGAAGTTCAGAGGCTGCCACAAAGAGAGCCGCTGTCCTGACGCAGGGGCAGCGTCCACTTGGAAGACCCCACATGCACAGTGCACCTAGACACGGCGCGCTCTGTTCTACTACATACAGGACACACAGCCAGGAAGACCAGGCAACACTGGGTCTGGAAAAGACTGTTTAGATCCAAGGCCAAAAGCACAGTCTGTGAAGGAAAGACTGGTAAGCTGAGCTTCATCAAGAGGAAAATTTCAGACCTGTGGTAGGCACAGTGAAGAGAATAACAGGACAAGTCACAACTTGGAAATACCTGACTCATGTCTGGAAAGTAAAACCTATCCAAAATGCACAGAGATCTCGCAGCTCAGAAATAAGAAACACATAGTCCAATTAAAATAGGCAAGAGGTGAAGGGAGGCATCACCAAAAACACGACAAACAAGCAAGTCTCCAAGGTCACCAGGGACACGCAGGTCAGGACCCTGCGGACACCAGTGCACCCTTACCAAGATGCCTCAGCCAGATGCTGACCTCGAGAACACTGGAGAGGACATGGCTGTGGGATGCCATCCTTTGCTGGTGGGTCGTAGGATGCTGCAGTGCCTAGAGGGTGTGGAGGGTTCTGACAAAACCAAACATGCTCTTGCCCAACAGTCCAGCAGCACACGTGGCGGAGGAAAGGCCCAGACCCACAGAGTCCTGCACACAGGCGTGAGCAGCAGCAGTGTTATTAGATCCAACACCTCAGAGTTCTCAGGAGAGAGGGATGCACCGTGGGCTGCCCAGCAGCACATGCTCAGCACTGCAGCGAGGAGCTGGGTGAGCCAGAAAAGCCAGGGGCTAGAGGGCCTGCCATTGAGGGGCAGGAGCCCGTCTGGGAGGGCTGCAGGCCACGGGACTGCACCTACAGAGCATTCTGCATGAGGCCAGCCTGAGACAAGAGCAGGGTTAGCAGTGGTCAGGGTGAGGGCAGGACAGGGAGAGGGCGGGGCACAGGCAACCCAAGGGATAGTGAGACGACTCTGCTGCGCTCTGCGAGGAGGATGCGTGTCATTGTGCATCCCTCCACACCCACAGCCTGTGCAGGCCACGAGTGAACACACTGTGAACTGTGACTTGCGTGGCGAAGCTGTGTCGCTGCGTGCCCAGCACTGTGACAAATGTGACCACACTTAATGGAGAGGTTCATAGTAGGGAAACCCAGCAAGCATTTGTGGAACTCTACAGTTTCTGCTCAATTTTTCTGTCAACTTTAAACTGCTCTAAAAATAGAATCTATTAAATCCAAATAAAATATAAAGGTTAAGAGTCACTTGTTTTTATTTGAAGTGAGAGGTCCCTGGGTAGGTGTTCAGACAACTTCCAGACTTCAGGTAAAGGGCACACAGATTATTACAGCCACAGAATGGTCAGCAGGCTTGTGAAGAGGGGTTATTATTTCCTAGTTCAACTGCCTGGTGTTCTGAGTTCAACATCTCAGCGTGGGGTTTTTCATTTTTGAAGCCTGCAGTCCAGGGACAAAGAAGGAGAGGTGATGGACAGCAGGCCACAGTCCCGGCTCCTCCCCACTATGCCTGGGGCCTTGCCCTGCATCCTGGCATGGGACAGAGTTGGGGAGAGAAGGTGAAAGCCGGCCTATGTCCTGTGCTCTTTGGCCTGTAATTTCCAACTCTGTAGACCTGGAGTTCCACGATGAGGGACAAGCACCATGGTGAGCACTGGTTCCAACAATGTAACGTCACTGCCATTAGCTGGACAGACTGGCACGTGGATGTGTCTCCTGTGTTCTGTCATGGGAATGATGGTGGTGGTGTTCTGTCGTTCGCACAGCCTAGTCGGAAACACTTTCCGTATTTTAACTGACTGCTTCACTAAGTCACAAATAACACAGCTAATCCTGAAGGTCAGTCACTTACAGAAATCTATTTGCTCTGCTTCGGAGCAAAATGAAAACATTACAAATGACGCCACCAGGAAGAGCCTGCCACGGGCCCAGTCACCCCACTGTTCCCATCCAGCAGTTAAAACAAATCTTCTCTCGCCTTGAAACCATTTTAATAGCGACCCCAGGGACTGCTCACTCAGGTGAATGTGCTGTGTAACCAGCATTTAAGGTAAGATGTAGCCTAAACTGTATGTTTTGAAGAAGGGCTATAAATAAAACATCTTTCCATCCTCATCCCAGCCCCCGCACCACCTGTGTGGAGCTACAGCTGCACGACGCACTTCTAGCTCTGTCCTGTACCCAGGGATGTGTCCTTGCAGGTACTGGGATGGGCAAGGAGGGACATCAGGAAGCTTGAGGGCCACTGTGCAAGTGAGAGACTCAAGGGGCCTGCTGAAGGCTGTGAGATAGGAGCCTGGTCCCTCCCTCCAGCCCCAGGTTCCCCTGCAGCTGCTTGACCAGTGTCCACTAGCGGGTGACGTCCTGGCCCAGTGCCTCTGCCCAGCTCATCACCTGGAACCCAGATCTCTCCTGTTTGTCTGGCTTTGTCAGTGATGGGACTGTGGGCGGCAGCCTGGGACCCTGCAGATCCTGGGCCACAGAGACTCAGAGCCTCCTGAGCACACGGGCAGAATGAGGACATCTGGTCCACCGCAAGCCCAGGATGGCACAGGTGAGGCTGACACTGGCACTGGACCTTCTTTTCCCACACTGGCAGCTTCTAGCCATGTCTTCCCAGAGGGCAGGCCACCTCCACTGCTGTCCTGGCAGCCTGCTCTCCAAGACCTCCCTGTCCTCCCTGATACTGCAGACCCAAGGCCCATCTGCCCCTCACAGGGGCTGAAGGCTCTGTGATACTGCAGGAATGGGGTGTGTGCAGGGCCCCCAAGGTGCCCTGTCTCAGAGTTGGCAGAGTACATGTTCTCATGTGGGCCCCAGTGCCTGAGCCTGCTGAATACATGATAGGGTGACAGAACCTCCCTGGCTGAATCCATGTGAGGGTCTGTCCTGCCTGTCATCTTCCCAGGCTGACAGACACTCAGAGATTAGCAGGGCACAAGTCTGGGTGTGCCTATGGGTCTCTCCAGGAAGACTGGCATGTGGGATAGCACAGGGGCTGGAAGTCCCACCCTGAGTGTGGAGGCGCCATCCAGCGGCAGCCGGGTGGGATGCAGGCCGGGGGATGGGAAGCCCGCCAGTGCACACATGCTGGCTTTTGCGTGCTGGTGGGTGGGGGCCGTTGGCTGCTGCTGCCGCTTGTGGACATCAAGCTCCCCATCTTCAGCCTCAGATGTGGCCTCACCAGCCACAGTCCAGTGCCTTTCAGCTCTCCCACTACGACTGTACCTTTGGTCCCTCTTGTTCCGCAGCTCCCAGCCTCTTGGACAGAGCAGATACTGAACCCCAGGGCCACTGTGGACTTTCTGAAGAGTCAGTCTAATAAAGCCCCTGTTGTAATTATACGTGTCTTACTGCTTCCGTTTCTCTGCTGAGCCCTGACCAATGTCTCATACCAGAACTGCATCCATGTTGGCCTCAAGCTGTTCCTCTGGACTTTCTTGCAGAGAAATCCCAGATGCAGAGGTGGGGATGCTGGGCACCTCCTGATAAGCTAGAAGTCCTATTTGTCACCGCCCAGGTCCCCTGACCCTGTTCTGAAATGTTAACAGCCCAGAGCCCAGTAAGCAATAGCAGCTGATGTGCAGCCTGCTTTGTCAGTACCTGCCATGTGGGACAAGCCTTGAGGTTTGTGGCCACCTGGCACTGCCCATCCTCTGGACTCCACCGTCCCATGTGTATGGGCAGATTCGGGCACTGTCACCGAGTGTCTTTATTTTCCCTACTGGAAACAGGGAATAATAATTCCCGTGGGCTGTGCTGATGCCCCCCACCCCATGAATTTGAGGGTGTCTGCATGGTGCTGTGTGCTACCCTCTCTGACTCCTGCTGTGCTTGAAACACCTGCCCTGAATGGGCTTCCCAGGCACAGCTGGGTGGAGGGCAGGTGGGCCACCCTCTCAGTGTCAGCCTTCGTGCAGCCAGTGCACCATGGAAACGCAGCACATCCAATAACGTTGCTTCCATCTCCACGGCTACTCCAGGGCAAATGCGATTTGTTGATGAAACGTGTATATTCTTATGGGAGTGTTAAGAGTTCTTTTTGGCTGTCAGAGTTGCCTTCCTGTGTCTGAAGATTTATTTTTTGCCTGAGGCAGAGCAGCCTTCCCACCACTCCAGCCAAGAAGCCAGCCAGGTGGGCCTGTTCCCTCTCTGGACAGCGAGCAGCAAGCCTGCGACTATGAGCATATTGCCTGGTCCTGTGTGCAGCCAAGCAGAGGGGAAGCAGGTGTAGCGAACCCTCACTGCGTTGTGCAGCTGTGGGCGTGGAATTCCGGAGGTCCTGGGACTGTTGGTGGCATGGGCGGCTGTGGCTGGTTCTCAGCAGGGGCAGTGCTGTCTGAGTCCAAGTGAGGGCCTTTGGGGCTGCTTGGAGCTGTCCACGATGCTTGCTGTGTTCTGTGTGTCAGCTGGTGGGTCCAAATGTAGGACCTCTTTATTTTATGGGTAATTCTACAAACACTCCTCTTTATGTGTGATAGCATTTTCAGTGAGGTATCAGACTGTTAAAAGCGTGTGTTTGCCACACTACATTTAGTGAGTGGCTGCAGCTTCCTGGCTATGCCCCCTCTATGCCTGCCGAGGCCCGCCTGTGGGCAGCACTGGGCTCCTCTGCCAGTCATGGTCTTCCGTTGCTATTCTATATGGCTTTTTCCTTTTTCTTTTTAAATGTCATTTCGACATTAACAAAAAGTTGGAAGGACACTGTGCTGGAGTCTCCTGCACACCTCTCACTGGTCTTCAGACACTGAGACCCCAGGACACTTCATTCTTTCGAGGACTCTCTGTATTTAGATTTGAACATATTTTAATTTTTTTCTCTGAATCACATAAGGTAAAGTGGCAGACATGATTCCTATAGCCCTACCTAGATACTTTAGTATTGATTTCTTATTTAAAAAAAAAAAAGATCTCTTATGTAATCACAGGCAAATATCAAAATCAGGAAATAAATCTCATTGTAGCATTAATATTAAAGCAGCAGAATGTGCACAATTCCTCTTGTCCCGATAGCATTTTTAGAACAAAGTAAAGCCAGCTCAGGCGCTGAGGTGCTTTGGCATCGGCTCTTCTCTTCACGTTGCTCCGCGCTTTCCTCGGCCCTTCCCAGTACCGGTGCTCCTGAAGCTCGCTGGTCAGGCCTCACCCGCGCTGCTCAGCTTGTCTGACGCCGCCCCCTGGCTCCCGCTCCGGCTTCCTGGGAGGCCAGCGGCGTCTCAGCTGAAGGCTCCCCTCCGCAGGGATATGGACTCGGTCACTCTGAAGGGTGCCCGCAGTGTCCTGCTGTGGGCACGCTGCCTTGCCACTGAAATTCGCAGGTGTCTTGAGGAGAGGCCCCCATAAGCAGTCCCCGCGACTTTACCCGTCCCTCTGGCATGCACTGCTTACTCTGCTCTGAGTCCAGCGTCCTTAAGACTGACTCCATCTTGGTACAGGATCATCCACCCTGAGGTTTTAGGTCTTTGCTTGGCAAATATGAGCAATTCACCTTGTGGTCCTCTTTCAAAGGCGGGTGGGGACGACAGGGACTACGCACGTGGGTGTGAGTAGCATGGCAGTTTACTTGGCATCACTGTGACAGCACAGACCGGGAGGCTCTGGCACGGAGAGCTGTTCCCCTTAAATCCACTCCACCTTCAAGTTTACTCTCTTTAAAGACCTGAGCTGATTCCAGGTCCCTCTCTGCTTGCCTGTCCTTTAGGGAGCTCTCTGCAGCCCATTGGCCCTGCCTTTGTCTAGGGTGGGTGGGCTGGCCATCTTGCCTTGTCCCATGGGGGACCCGAGTCCTCTGCTCAGCACAGGGCTCTTTGAGCCTGTAGATTGAGCTCTGGCTCCTCCACCCCGGACAGGGAAGTGTCTCCGTGTGGAGCAGGTTCTCTTGGGATGGGCTGGCATGAAAGTGGGTTTTCCTTCCCTTATCTTGAAGATTGAATACGGGGTCTTCACGAGGAGCTATGGCCTCATCCTTGGTTTATTTTTTATTTTGACCCAAGGCCTCTTTAAATTGCTAAGTTGCTCAATTGTGATCTTCCTGCCTCAGCCTCCCAGAGAATTTTGAAGCATATTTTTGATGCACCTGCTCATAACATAGCCTTCCCCACCGTGGAGAACGTTGAGGATGCCGTTAAACTGTCCAAGAGAGAGTCCTTGTGTCCTACTGAAGCTGCCCACGAGGGCAGGCCCCCAGGACAGACTTTTATGGGGGGACCTCAGGGGAGGGCCAGACTCCACCCAGGACAGAATCACACCAGCAGAGCGTAAGCAGCGACAGGAGAGTCAGGACCCTGTGTCCCCTCAGAGGACTCAGTGACTGATGAGTGAGGGTTAGTGGCTCTGCCTAGGAGCTGGGCATCAGCGGGCTCTCCCGGGATCTGGGGACAGAGCAGAGGACTTGAGGTCAGGAACCAGCACCGCTGGGAGGCAGGGGTGCCGGCAGCCTCTACCTCTGCTCACACTGCCCAGCCTGAGCACGTCTCAAGGCTGAGAGGATGGGAGGAAGACGCTCTCTGGCTCTGCAGACCAAGGAGCCCTCCGCTGCTGGGGGGTAGCCTGCCCAGCCCATCCCGGGAGGTGGTGGTTGCTGGGAGCCGTTTCCAGAGAGTAGGAACATGGAAGCCTCCATTTCTCCATCATGCCCAAACTTCCGAGCTGGTGATGGCCATCCTGTGTATGGGGCCTGCTGCCTCTGGGGCCTCATCAGGGAGGATGGTCACTGAGAGGCCACCATGCACCCTGTGGCAGTGGCACTGCCACCTGAGGGTCCCGGATGTATCTGGCAAGGAGCGGGTGCTGGGCGCTGCAGACAGGCCTGCAGCAGAGTGGGTGTCTAACAGAGAGAGCGACCTGCCAGGCTGATGGGACCCAGCATAGAAAGCAGGGATCTGGGATGCTTTTGCAGAGTGGTAGTTATTTGCAGGCTTCTGCTCCAAATGTTAAACTCTGCCCTTTCTAGGCTGTGCTTGCCAAAGCACGAGCCTCACACCAAACCGAAGAGCAGCAGAGCCTCAAACCCAGGGCCATGTGTGAAGAGGAAGTGCGTGAAATGTCTCAAGGAAAACAAGTTGTTCTATGCAGCTGTGACCACCTCCCCTCAGGCTCCCACTGCGCCTGCATCCACGTTGGCAGAAACAGTCTGTTCCTCTGGCGCAAAGAGCAGAGCCCCACTCTCTGCCAGGGCCTGGCTGGAGGACATCAGGAGAGGACAAGAGAAAGGCCCTCCTCCTCCCAGCAGCCACCCAGAACCAGCTGTTCCCAACCCCCAGGGCACCAGAGAAAAACTCAACTTTTCTCCTCTTGTGAAATAACCAAAGTAACCATTTGAAGTCTTTTCTGGAGGCTTGTGCCTCATGAGAGTTCTTGCAGATATTTCTGTGTTTGAGATATCTCTCAACACACACACGCGCACACACACACACACACACACACACACACACACACACACACACTCACACACACACGGCTGCACCTTGGAGGGACAGCTTCCCCAGCCTTGGAAACCCAGTAGGAGGATCACTTATGAACTGAATGAAATCACTGAGCTAAGAATACATAAGCTATTTTCTTCACACCATTTCACTCAGCCATTTTTTTCCCAAGGCAAGGATTCTGCATCTCGCCATTCACATATTTCCACACAAACAAGCAGTTTAACTATTACCCTGTAACCAGATGTGAAGGCAGCTCCAGGAGCAAGGTGTTAATCCCATGAGGCTCTGGCAGCAGTCCTCCAGCTGTCAGGATATGTATCACTTGGCTGATAGAGACCCTGGATGGCCCCTCAGTGGGGTCAGTGCTGGGGACACCGTGGAGCAACCAGGCACTTCAAAGAACGAAGGCGCAGGCCATGCCAGTCTGGGTTCCACACAAATAGCCCTGAAGTGAGCCTGTGGTCTACTTTCCTCTTAGGTGACAGAAGGAGGCTAGTGGTGGCACCTGACTAGCTGCCCATGTGGGCAATGGCCCAGTCTGCAGGGACCTCTGAGAGATGCATGGGATGGGCCTTGAGTCACCTGGGAGCCCGGGGCAGAAAGTGGCCCTGCATACCTGGAGCGCCTCTCTGAGGAGGGTGACCTCACGCCCTGGCCCGGCCTGGCCCAGGTGGATGCACCTACACGGCCTAGGCAGAGATGCAGGTGTTCAGGGCAGAAGCTGTGGGCCATGAGGAACTGCCTTGCAGAATGGACTGGTGGGGAAGCTCTGCGACCTGGACATCCACAGGAGAAACTAGAGCTTGCAAACACTGTAAGGGTCAACTTTATTGGATCCTTGTAATCTTGTCTTAAAAGTGTCTTGCTGTTACCAGGGAGTGCTGGGTGAAGAGAGGCTGTTCACCCTCGTGAGAAAGTATTGTAGGTTTCTTTTTCTTGCCTACCTGTTAGCCCACTCCCAGCTCCCTGCAGCTATGGGGATGGCTGCCCACATTACTGGTGAGACATGGGGGAACTACGGACCTTGTCCTCACAAGTGACATTGCCTGCTGTGGCCTTTCTGGCTCCCTGCAGAACTGGTGCACAGTCACCTTGTGTGGTATCCTCGGGCCAAATCAGTGTCCAGGCAGTATCTGCTGATGTCACTACACACTCAGACTAACCAGCTGCGCCTTTGACTGCTGGGCTCATGAAGGTGTACAGCACGATGCTAGCTTCTGCGTGTAGCATGAATTCAAGACTCGACTCTAAACACATCATTGTCAAACTTTAAAGCCAAGAAAAAGACAGTCCTGAAGGCTCCAAGAGGAAAGCACCTTGTCACATCCAAGGTACTCCGAAAGATCAACATCCAGTCTCCCCTCAGAAGCCAGATGCCCAGGGATGACGGAAAGGTAAATCTGATGTGCCACCAGGAAAATCACTGCCAGACAAAGAGACTGTATCTGACAGAATTTTTTCTCTTTGAAACCAGAAGGAAGATGGGCCCAGATGACCAAAGGCTAAAGAAGTTTGGCACTAGTGGGCTTTACCTACTTCTTTTATGGAAGAATGCTCAGTCATACTGGACATCTCAAGGAGAGGAGCAAGAGTCCTATACTAACGGCAATGACACAGGAGAATATGATAGGTGGTAGAATAGTAGCTTGGGTTTATATCTTCTCTTTTTCTTATAAGATTTAAAATACAAGCGAGTAAAACACTGATTATAAAGCTGTTGATGGGCACGCAGGAATGAAAGGTAGTTTAAAACAGCTGTACAGGAGCAGTGTGTATGCTTTTGAAGCAAAATTGATATCAATCCAAACTAGACTTTTAGAAATGCAGGGTGTTAATTGAGGTCCCCATGGTAAATACTAAAAAATTAGCTAAAAATGTGCAGACAAGGGAACAAGGGGACTGAAACAGTACTCCACAAAACCCCTCAAATCCAAAAGAAAGTAGTATTAATGACACTGAGAAAAAAGAAAGAGACAGAACTGAATAGCAAGGTGGCAGCAGGAAGCTGCACCTTGTTAGAAATTACTTTGAATGTAAAGGGACTAAATTCGCCAGTCAAAGGACAGTAGAATTTAAAACTCAGAATCTAACCACCTGCTGTCTCCAGAGATGTACTGTGGACCCAGGACACAGCACGTGTGTGTGTGCATACAACTGTGTTTCCCACACGGACCCCTCCCTCCACCACCACGCGTGCCTCGTGATACTTCGCCAGCTTGCTCAAGGGCTCCTCCCGTTGGCACTGCTGTGTGTCTGCTCTGTAGTCCCTGTGCTTTGGCTTTGCTGGTATTTGGAGCACGGAGAGGCGCCTCTTCCTCTCTGCAATTACTCCCTGTGCAGTGCCCAGCACGGTGAGTGTGAGGAACTGGTCACATGGAGCATGCATCCAGCAACACGACATCCGTGGGACAGTGTGCGCTGGAGCTTGTGCTCACATCCTCCTCCAGGAGGCTCAGTCCAGCCCAGCTCGAGTTCATTGCAGCACTGATAGGCACAGGCATCCTCTGCGCCCTGCGGGCCAGCGCTTCAGCTGGGGTCTCTGTGGATTTCACCCACAACTCTGCTTCCTTCCCCTCCATCTTCTTCTCCAGGGGTGGAATGAGGTCTCTGATGCTGCCCTAGTGGAGGAGGGTGGTCCCCTGACCAGATGCAGGTCCAAAAACTGGCTTTACCTCAGGCAGTTCAGTTTTGGGAGGCCCAGCCCTGACCTGAGGCTCTCCTTGGATCTTCCCAAATTCCATGCACCGTGGATATCCGGCTCATCTGCCTCTGCTGAGCTGGGACATGCACAGATGATATCTGGACTCTAAAGTATACCCTGAACCCCCGCAAAATGACGACCCACCTGGAGAAATCTCCATCTGACCTCCAGGGGACAGTGCTCTGTTTTCTGTGGCCACACAGGACTTGCTCAAAGGCTAAGACCAGTGTTTCCTCAAGAACTGGCCTCTGGCCTCTAAAAATGGTTCATGTTGGGCACAAGCCCCACTCACTGAGGGGAAGCCTCTGGCAGTAAGTGTTCTGGGAGCCAACTTCTCCATTTGAGAAAGTCAGTCAGCTACACAAAAGAGCCCTGGGGCCCCACACAGCAAGGTGACTCTGCCCCTTGCCTGAGCTGAGGCTGGCCTGCACGTCAGAACCCTGTTCAAGTTAGCAGGAAGCACCCCCCCAACACCTGTGTGCCCCGGGGCCCCCTCTCCCTTGAGGCTTCCCTTCCTGGATTCCCGCTGCACCCCACTGCCTCCTGCCTCTGCCAGGCATGGCGCCCTGCTAATTGGATGCTTATGCTCTGGGGAGGGTACATGTCAGTCAACTCAGGTGGCAAGGCGGCCTTTGCATTTTAAGCCTTTTATCTTTTGCAGAAGTGAAAGATTCTGTTTGGTGCTAAAAAGACTTCAGCCAGTTTCAAGAAAAGGAGGAATCACTCTTGCTGGCGGTTTGGGGGACTTCCTACTCTCCTAAAAGTCTCAGTGTCCTCTGATAGCCCTCTGACTGCCACCTGGCCTGGGAGCATGCAGACAAGGCAGGGCATCTGGCCCTCTGGTCCTTGTGGGATCTAGACCATGGGGAGCCTCCTTCCCCAACTTTGTCTCCCAGGGATGCAGGCCACTGACATAGCACTTCCCTGGAGACTCCTACATTTCCTCCTGACCAACCCAGGCATCCAGCTGTCTGTCCTAGGTCTCTGTCCCACAGCTTTGCTTGACCTTGCTGACTTCCTCACAGACCCTTAAACCATTCTTAAAGACAGATCCTGAAAAAGACTCCTCCTTAACCTAACAAGGAAAACTGAATCAACAACCAGAGGGCTGGGATGATCTGAGGGTGGCCAGGCCAGGCAGGGTGTGCCCCAGGGAGGTCCTAGTGCTCCAGAAGGACAGGCCAAGCCCAGCATGACCAAATCACCACGGTTCAACTTGGGGGTGCCTCTGCCCAGCTGCTAGGACTGGAAAATAAGGCAGATATCCTGATGTTGCGATTCAAGGCCAAACCCACATATTTACTCTCTGGCTCTTGTTTAACCAGCTTCATGGCTGGTCTCCTTTCTGGCTTCTGCCACAGGTCTGGTGTGTGTGGTGACTTTGCAGGTCTCATGAGACTTTGTACCCTCTGTCCTCCTCTATCAGGATGACAAGTGGCAGTCACCCTCTGTACATTACCTCACTATCTTGGATCCATGCACCTATCTGCTCTCACACCTGTCTTCTAGTGCAGGTAGAGCTAGCCCAACCAGGGATGCTACAGTGTACATGAGAGGACAGTAGAGTGAGACCTGGTGGCCCTTCCCTAGAGTCACCCCATCCCAGCATCTAGGGCTTAGGTGACAAAAGCGCCCGTGGCTGACAGGAACCATGCTCAGAGGACAGCGCTCTGTGGTGGGTAGTGTGAGACTCTGTAACTGTCCCTGACAACCAGCTTTCCCTCTGGGCAGCCTGACGCTGCACTGTGCTGCTCTGCACTAAGCCAAACCACAGAAATTGCCCTTTCCCTGCCCCACTGCCCTGTGAGCCCAGGGGTGGGCGAGGCGACTGGCTCAGCAGGACTGGAGAGGGTGTGAGGTAGTGAGAAAGGATGGGGTGGAGGCGGAAGAAAGCTGTGCTTCAGAAAGAGAGAAGCGGCCTCTAAAGCAGATGCAGCAGGTGTGGGATTTTCTCTTCTCCTGCTCCCTCCAGTGCGCATGCCCTTTGAGCACATGCATGTCTAAGCAGCTGTGACCGGAGAACACTTTTAAGAGTGTCTTCAAATGTCACATTAGCAGAGGTCCTGAGAACAGAGCTGGTGTCATTTGCTGGGCTAAAGAGTGAATGTTATGCACCTGACCTTAAGCGATCTCATCCTTAATTGCCTGGGAAACCTTCGGCTGCTGTGTTAGGTGTGCATGTCTGTGTGCACATGTGTGTATGCAAGCATGGTTGTATTTGGCCCTGACCTCGTGTGAGTCTACCATCCAGGCTGTCTGCTCTACTGAGCCCACCTTGTGGAAGGCACAGGACAGCTTTGGAACCAAGTCAGGTGGTGTGGATATTTTATAAGTTGTTCAGCCATCATTTCTATTGCTTTCTGCCAAATCACCTTTTAAAATACATTTAAAAGATAATAGATTTGAAATGTGAAAGTCTGGAAGCTCTAGTCCTTTCCTGTCTCCACACAACCCTGCCTGAGTTCATCTCACCTTCCTCCAAAGGTGGGTGGGCTGCATTCCTGGCCAGTGGTTCTGTGGCCCAGAGAGGAGAGGCCCAGAAGGAACATTCAGGACAAGGCTGACTCCCAAGGCTGTCCTTGCTCACCTGTGTTCACCTCCCGGGCCTGGATACTGAAATGATCCAGGAGAGCTCACGTGCTGGGGTTTTCTAGCCTGCATTCCTTGGTGCTGCTGACCAAGCAGCTTGCAGCCTCTTGTGGCTGTAACTGTGCCCAGTGTATGCCAGGTCATGGGTGCCTGGCAGGGAGAGCAGTTCTGAGTGCCCTTGGCAGAGAGGAATTCTGTTGGTGACAGAGTTCCCAGGGAGCCCTGGAGATGGCTGCATGCCCCTGGGGGATGCACTCAGCAGACCAGGGCAAGGCCCACCAGGAAGGTGACCTTTCGGCCATTCTTGAAGGCAGGCCCGGGACACCAGCTTCGGCCATCTCCGCCTCCGTGAGAGGCAGCCTTGTAGTTCCGTGCTGGAGTATGCCCCAGACAGCACCAGCGGTGTAGAGAGATGGTCCCAGGTGCCTATTCTCCCCATTGCTGGCCCCTAATCATCCTGGGTTTCGGAAGCAGGGCACTGCCTGGGAAACCAGGGCCAGTGCTGCAGCTCAGCCCCATGAGACACCAGGACAGGGCTGTAGGCACCTGGGCCAGAGCTGATCCCCATGTTACACTGGGCAGAGAGCCAGGGGCTCAGCACCCAGATCCTTGGGCTTGTTAGGCAGAAGTTAAAAGGCTCCCACACAGCACCTCTGACATCAAAAATTGGTACAATTTTCAGCAACAAAAGTGGCCTTTTCAAATTTCCAAGGAGTCAGCGGTGAGCAGGAGCCAGGAAACCAAGAAAGAAAGATACAGATTAAAAACTTTTGTTCTCTCAGCACCACCCAGCTCAGAACCCAGGATTCAGGGTCCCGCCTTCTTGGGGCCACTGGAACTGCTCATCTCAAGCTATGGTGAGCCCAGGACTTGCTGGACAGCAGGAGGTGTGGAGTGTGAGGACCCAGGACCTGTGCTCACGTTGTAAACGAGACAGGAAGCGGTCGGGACAGTGCGACCACATGCCTGGTTCAGTGCAAATTCTGAGGACAGGACCACACAGGAGCCACAGCAAAGAAGCCACTGAGGCACAGGCACAGACCGCAGCACCCTCAGAGCCTGAGCAGCACCGAGGCCTCCAGTCGCAACTCGTACAGAGATTGTGTAGCCAAGACCTGAAGGGCAGTGCCATGTACAGCGTCCCAGGGGGGCCACGGCTGCTTTTCCTGCGGCAGCCTGAATGTCTAGCCCAGCCTAGACCACCATGTACCTGTAAAGAACTAAGAAGTTGCAGATTCCCGAGTCTTGGTGTGGAGACGAGCTACCTTCCTCCTGGGACGCCTGCCAGCAGCCAGGGAGGTGGAGCCCAGCGGAGCCACTTAGCCTCTGGGGCCATTGGTTCAGTTTGTGATAAACACTTTCCCTTTTTAGAAACAGGGTCTAGTTTCTTCTGGATCCTGAGCTGGTGAGTTGGAACTAATTTGAGTGACTAATTCACGCTAACGATTCACAAAAGGAATATGTTTCGATTGGTGGTGTCGTCAGCCAATGGGGCCACATAAACTTGGGCTCCAGCTGGAACAGTGAATCCTACCCTGAAGGTGGGACCGTGGGGAGGAGGAACACTAGATGAGGGACATCCTGCCTCATGGAAGACCAGACAGGCAAAGCACGATGGAGAGCAGACAGCTGTTGGAACTGACAGCTCAGGGAAGAGGCGGAGACCACGAGGCAGAGAACAAACTACTCGGGTGTGTTCATCCTTTCCAGCCCATCCTGAGGCCAGGGTGGGACAAGAGCAATGTTGGTCACCAGTCCCCAGAGGCTTCCTGTGTGCCATCCGGCCCCGTTTCTCTCTTCTGCCCATCAGTGCATCACGCCCAAGAGCTCACCAGATCTGGTCTTTGAGCCCAGACTCACTCATGTGGAGGATCCCACAGCAACACAGCACAGTGAGTAGTCAGAGGCTTACAAGGAAGAAAGTCAGAGTGCAGAGGAATCGCCTTAGAGAAACACTGACAGCACACGTGGCAGAAAAGATAATAAAATAACCGAATGTACTAATACTTTAAAATAGTAATATTTTATTCCTATGCTTTATTATTAATTTATTGGTAGTTTTTTTTTTTTTTTTGTGGTACTGGGGATCAAGCACATAACCTTGCAGTTGCAAGGCAGGCATCATGCCACTGAGCTAATCCCCTGGCCCTACTGCTTGTTGTTGTTTGATGCTCTGAGAAGTATCAACAAATTGAGAGGACTATAGAAAATACTACGAGCAGCTGTACACCAACAAACAGAAACACCAGTATGAAATGGAGAATGGAGTCGGGATACCCAGTCTACCAGGGCTACAGCATAGAGGAGCAGCACCCTGAGGGGACAGTGGACCAGCACAGAGATGGAGCTAACACAGAGCAACTCTGGGGCAGATGGGTCCACAGTGAACTGGACCAAATACCCAAAGGAGATGACACTTATCCTCCTCAAACTTTCAAAAATCTTGAAAAGTGGGACCACCTCCTAACTCATTCTATGAGGTTCCATCACATGACAGGAAGTAGAGGCATGACATTTTACATATGCCAAGCCAAACAAAGGAACCAAAAGTAAAATCCCTGCAGACCAATATCTCACCTGAATTTCAGGGCAAAAGTCCTCTACGCCCTAGTAGAGCAAAGTCGACAGCAGATTAAAAAAACTATATACTGAGATGAAGTGGACCTAGAATTCGAGGATAGATCAATATGTGAAAATTAATCAAGGTAGCACACTACGTTAGCAGGATGAAGGAAAACGCACACGATCCTCTCACTTGATGCAGGGAAAGCATTTGACAGAATCCAATACCCTTTCATGATAAAAACACTAAGCAAACTAGGAATTAAAGGAAATTATCCTCACACAATAAGGGCCATATATGAAAAGCCATAGCAAATGTAATGCACAATGGTAGAAGATTGAAAGCTTTTTAAGATCAAGTGCAGTTATAAGCAATCTGCCATCACCATTTTTATCCAACAGTGTTGAAAGTTCTAGCCAGCCATATAAGTAAGAAAATAAATAAAAAGGCATGTTATACTTAGATTTAAAACATTGCCCCCACGTCTCATGTATGTGGAAAGTGATTGGATATAGTGTGCTGTCTGATCAGTATGAGTTCATGGCCGAACGTGCTGTTAGGAACTAAGGTCTGGAGGCTGGAATTGGGCCACTGGGTGTGCCCTAGAAGGGTGTCCCTGTTCCTCCTTTCTCTCTCTGCTTCCTGTCATGTGATAAGCAGCTTTCTTCCACTATGATGTTCCTGCCTTGAAGATAGGGGACTATGGACTGAGCCCATTGAAACCATGAAGGAAAATGAATCTCTCCTCCTTTGAATTGAGGGTTTGGATATTTTATCCCAGTGGTGGAAAAGTGACCAATACAACATCCAAATCAGAAAGATGGAAGTTAAATGGTTTCTCTTCTTGATGATATGATCCTATGTGGAGAAGCCCTGAAGATTACACACATAATTCTGTTAGAATAAAAAGTTAAGCACAGCTAGTGAGTATGGAATCAACACACAGAAATCAAATGTAATTCTTTACACCATCAACTAATAACTTGAAAGGAAATTAAGAAAGCAATAGTACCAAAAAGAATAAACACTTGGAAATAAGCTTCACTAAGGAAGAATATAATTTATATACTGAAAACTACAAAATGCTATTGAAATAAATTAAATATGACACAAAAGGAAAGCCAGTCCATGCTCATGGATTGTATGATGTGGCACTGTTATTCCATCAGTATCACCCAAAGTGGTCTATAGATTCAATGCAATGTTTATATAAATTTTTAAATTATTTGCACAAATAGAAAATTTATCCAAAAATTTAAATGGAAACAAGAGACAATCCAAATAACCAAAATAATCTGGTAAAAGCACAATGTGGGAACCCTCAGGCTTTGCGACTGCAAAAACTGCCATGGAGGGAGTGATCAGAGGAGTGCTGTACCAGCATAAGATGAGCATGACCATGAGACCAGCAGAACAGGAGCAGCTGCTCTGCGTGGTCAGGTGCTCACAGCCAATGCCAGAGCCATCGGGGGAAAGAAGTAAGCTCTCAACAAACAGTTCTGGGCCAGACTGATCCTATGTGCAAAAGACTAAAGCCTGACTTAAAGCTTACACTACATACTAAACTGACAATGGATTGAAGATTGAAACATAAAAGCCAAAGCTATAAAATTCTAAGAAAATAAAGAGGTTCATGACATATATTAGGTGATGATTTTTTTAATATGATAACAAAGGCAATGAAAGAAATAATGAGCAAAGTAGACTCCATCAGAATTAAAAACTTTGGTTAAAGAACATTATCAAAAAGTGAAAAAGTTACCCAAAGTATGGGAGAAAATATTTATAAATCATACATCTGAAGTGGGATTGCTATCATGATATACGAAGAACTCCTACCACTTAACAACAAAAATACAAACAATCCAATTGAAATCAGGCAAAGGGTGTGAAGACACAGGAGCGGCCACAGCCCACGAAGTTCTGTCTGCCTCCACTGACACCAGGAGCCATAAACCAAACATCCACCTAACTACTCACGGGAGCTAGGACAGCTGTTATCTGAGCACTGAAAATGAATGCTGGTATAGCACAAAGACAGTGAGACTGCAGGGCATTGCTGGAAATGTCAGCTGGCACAGCTGCGATGGCCACAGCTGGGGAGCTCCTCAAACAACTGCAGGTAAAGTTACTAAGGGAGCCAGCACTTGGGCACAGACTCAGACGTGAAGGCAGAGACTCCAATAGGGGTCTGCACTCCCTGCGTCCAGTAGCTTCTGTGATGACGGCCAAAGGGAGCATCACCAAGTGGTGAGTGTGCAGATAAGACCTGCCCCCCGCCACTGCGGGGCATTACTCAGCCTGTAAGAGGAAGCACATTCTGACTCATTTCACAACATAAACCATAAGGACGTGAAGCCAGGCACAAAAGGGCAAATATCATGTGATTTCATGCCTGCAGGGCACCCAGAGTGTTCAGATCCTAGCGAGAGTGGAATGGTGGGGTCCAAGGGCTGGGAAGTCAGTGTCTACAGGAAGAGCCAGGCTGAGAACATTGGGCAGCGCTGGACAATTTCAGTGCCCCAGCGTCATGGAACTGTGCACTTAAGGTGATTAATATGATGTTTTATGATACATAATATTGACCACCACAACCACAAATTCTGCAAATAAAAGATGAGAAAATATATACTCACTGTTCTAAACCACAAATCAGCAAGTCCATTCTGAAAACAAGCCAAGCAACTTATCAAGAGATCATAAAGTACAGGCTGATTGTGACAAAGCAATTTCAGTTTTGGAAATATAATCTGAATTCCATCAGTGTTTTTAAAAATGCAGCAAATGTTAAAGAAATATCAGGCTACTAGTAGGAAACTAGTTACTTAAATTATATTTGTACTCCATGAAAACTCACTTATCCATTTCAATAACACCAGAACTGTTTTTTTTTTTTTAGATAGGGTCTTGCTCTGTAGCTCAGAATGGCCCCGAACTCATTACGTAGCCCAGGCCAGCCTCAAACTTATAGCAATCTGCTTGCCTCTGCCTTCTGAGTGCTGGGCTTACTGGTGTGAGTCACCATGCCTGGTATTGTGGTATGTGATTACTGGGGATTGAACTCAGGACCTTGTGCTTGCCAGGCAGACACTGGAACCACTGAGCTAAATCCTTGGCCCCACTAGAACTTTTGTACACACTATGAGTGCTTTTGCAAAAATTCCTGAAAACAGAACTGCATAAAATCCTCCTTTTTATTTGTTTTTATTTTTATTTTTTTATTTTTTATTTATTTATTTTTTTTTTTTGCTATACCAGGGATTGAACTCAGGCCTTTATACTTCCAAGGCAAGTGCAGTAGCACTTGAGCTAAATCCCTGGCCCATGAAATCTTGCTCTCGATTACATTAAATTTCATATAAGACTTTGGAAGGGAACATGTTAGATATCAACAGTAGTTACAACTGAGTAGAGAATTGTGAAAGAATCTTTTTCTTTAATTTTCCCCCAAACCTTCATAATGGTGCTTATCATATCCTTATAAATAATTAAGGAAAACAATAACCAGGAGCAGAAGGCAGCAAGGCTGCTGTCAGAGTCAGAAGACTTGGCACAGGAGGCACAATGATGGTGGTGCCACCAGGTCTGCGAGTTCCCAAAGCAACCAGATGTTTTTGTCTAGTGCCAAGGCTCCTGCAGCTGCAGTGTCCCTCACTGGCATGGTCCCTGCACAGATGGGACTCGAAGCCTCTGTCCAGGGTATGCCACACACGGAAGAATTTTATCCAGATGTTTGTGTGAGTGCAAGAACCCAAAGTGAGTAACCTACTCATACATACTCCCAGTGACTTCTGTTTGTCTTGCAGTCTGAGAAGGAATATGCCTTTAAAATCAGTTTTTGGAGTAACACTATCAGTGCTCGTTTTTCTGGGTGGTAAGATTGCCATCTCTGTAAGATGAGCTCTGGACATAAGCAGCCGTGCGTTAGTAGGGGACTCATTCTATCCTCTGTCCTGTGCTGTTGGTTTCAGCACAGTGGTAGTGGGGTTTTCTAGCTCAGCCACTGCCACGTTCAGGAGTGCTGATAATTTGTTCAAAGTCAGGGCACATTGAGGTTAAACCTGCAGCCTGGGTGTAGAGTGTAGTTTGTGGAGTACACGTCATACAGAGACTGATCCGTGTGTATTTAGACACTAAGTTCCTGCAGTGAGTACCCACCTGTCATGGTTTTAAGCCCACCCAGCCATGAGCACAACTTGCACAGGAAAGGTCCTCAGGAAGCCGTGTGCATGAGATGATGGAGAAACCTGGGGCTGTAGGGGTGACCTGGAGTCCACAGTCTGGGGCATCTGTTCTTGCTGTGGACTTGGGAAGGCTCAACAGAAGCCAAATGAGAACAGTTGTTGCCACACCTCAGAAGGAACTAACTATGCTGCTGTCACAGGCTTTGCTTCCTGAGAACTGCCTGTTTGGGACCATATACCATGTGGGCCACGGGGATGATGAACCCACAAACTGCCCCAGTCCATCTCCTGCTGCTCATGTGGCCTTTGAGCCCTAATGTGGTATGAATCCTCCCGAGACCTGAGGTTGGCAGGATGTTGACATTGTTGGTTACACCACTTTCCCACCTTTGAGTGAAGTGCCCACCTCACAGAAGAAGGTGATGGCGGGCCAGGTCCTTGGGCACCTGGCACTGCACTTAGCCCCTGTCTACTCCATGAATGTAGCTCTCATCTCTGACTGCCATCAAGAACTTGAATGTGACCCAAGTCACAGCAATGGGTACCCATTGGCTGGGTACTTCACAAGGGCCAACCCTTTCCACATCCCCGTGTGAGAGTCTAGGATGAAGGGGAGTTGCTTAAAACAAAGGGCAGAAAGTTGTTTTGCAATGTAGGGGATTAGAGACTATTGGAACTAGCGTAGAAACAGATTTTTGAGCAATCTACAGATATTATTCATTAAAAACATCCCCATGTTCCAGGACTAAAATAATTAAGAATTGATTCAGTTCTCTTTAAGCACCACGTCTGTGCTTAAGGCCCAATTCTCAAGAAGAATGACTCAGGATGTGTGTTATATACATCAGTTTGGTGGCTAAACAGCCCATTAGCCTCTGTTTAATTATCCCTCACTTCCCGAGAGCCCATTCAGCAGCCGTGCAGAATCCCCATGGGCCTGGCAACCTTGGCAGAAGGTAGAATGGCCCTGGCCAGGCAGGGGCAATCCGGCACCTCTAGCCAGCCTCCTGCACTTCTTCCCAAAGCACGTGGCTGCTTTTACCTCCTGCTAGTGCCACAGCAAGGACGGCCCGTGTGCAAAATGTCAGCTGTTGTCAGTGTCCAGCTGGATTTCATTTACCGCTGTAACATATCAAATTTAATGTCTGGTAGTAAATCCCACTTATATGTTTTTTGTTTTCATTAAGTCAAACATTAAAAAATTATATATTTAAATCCAGGCTGTACCCAGCAGACCCTGATCCCATCTGGATGCTGAGGGGACCCTGTTCTCACCCTGGTGGAGTCCCCTTTTTATGGACCTGCGGTGCCCACCCCATGCAATGGGCACTTGCAGGAAAAGGTGGGCCTAGTGCTAGTCCTGGGCGGGAGCCCTGACCACAGCACTCTTGGCAGGGTCACAGCTCAGCAGCAGAAATGTGGAGCTTCCCACACAGGCAGAGGCCAGGGGAGCTACGGTGCCACTCAAGGTCACTTGCATCAGATATGCTCAGTCAGCCTCACCAGGGAGCATAGCTTGGTGAGGTAGAGTCTCTGGAAATGTGCTGTCATGTGGCAGGGCATTATTCAGGCAGGGCTGTTACCTCACACACACTTTTCCATGAAAGGAAAGGTCTCTTCACCTGCAACCATGACTCCTGCTCCTCCTTATCCTCACCATCATCGCCACCCACTCTGTCATCATATTCATCAGCACAATGCCATTGTGGTGGCTCAGATCTCAAACACCTCCTCAATGTTTTGCATGTTCAGAGGTGGGGCTCATTTACCAAAGAGCTCCCAGGCGAAGGTACTGGTAGGCAGTGGGCCTGGCTGGAAGAGGGGGTCATGGAGGCACGACCCGGAAAGAGCTGGGATTATATCCGGCTCCTCCCCTTCCCCTGGATGCTTCCTCACTGCCATGGTGTCAGCAGCTCTCTTCCTCTGAGGCCTTCTCTGTGCACTTCGGCCTGGGGCCACCTGACTTCAGACTTGGGCTCACTGGAGACCATGGGCCTAATAAACCCCCTCTCCTTACGGTTGTGTGTATTGGGCATTTTGTCACAGCATCAGGGTACTTGACCAATACAGCCATCACCATGCCATTGTCATTACCATCACCACCACCAGTGTCAGCATCCTTTTATAAAATCCTCAAACCCTAGCAACTCTGATATGGACATCTGGTACCCAATGGCTGCGCTTGCCTTGATTCCTGACCTGTGGCCCCTATGCCTTTCTTCCATAGTCCCCTCTACCTGGGAGTCTCCTGTGGCTCCTTTTCTGCTTGTTCAGATTCTGTGATCCATTGGATCTCCACAATCTCCCGTCTCCCTGATACAACCCCACCTTCCACATAAGTAACACTGTCACAGGTCCCAGGACTGAGGCAGCATTGCCTTGCTATTCTGCCAGCCACAGAGGGAGCGGGCAAGTCACAGGTACAGACTGGAAGTGGGGCTGCTGCTGCTCCTGGTCCCATGCAGTCAAATCTGAGGCCTCACAACAAGAAAACTGGGGTAAAATCCAACATCCTCTTATTCACCCAGTCATTGAAGGATGGCATATAGCAACCATATCTTTAATATCCAGTGCAGTCATCTTCAAGGCACGGTGAGAAGACTTCTATACATATATCTCTGAAACAGCCACCATCTCCCCAACTCTGTGATCACTCAGTTGACAGCCAAGTCCTTGGAAACACGGATGAACATGCACAGGATGCTGCACACCACTGTCTCCGTGTGCTGATCTGAACCATACAAGAGGCTCAGGATGAGCAGGAGATCTGGGCTCTGGGCCTGGGCAGAGGAGGCCGTGCAGATGCCAGGCTCAAATCCCACAGCGGCCAAGTGAATGGTGGAAACACTTCTTGGATGGTAGATGGCATTGTTCTATGCTCTGGAGAGGGACCCTCAACCTTCCTTGTCCCCGAGGGGACTGCCTGGTTGTGTGTCCCAGCAAGGTTGACAGAAGCTGGGGCTAATGAGCTGTTAGGGACCTGGGATCCTCACGTCCCATGGGCACCTCCCTTGGCAGGTGAAGCACATGGCCTGAGCTTTCTGTGAGCCATGGTATTGCCTGGGAGGTTTTGTCTTTTCAAGTGAATTCCTGAAATCTTTTCACTTCTTTTATTGCCATATATATCATAAAGTGGACACAGCAAAAAAGAGAAAATGATCAAGTTGGTGCTTGCAATTCAGCTATGTGGGAACCAATTTCATCTCCTAGGGAGCTGGTAGGAGTGGGAAGGCGGATCCCTGGACCCTGGAGCTCAGCGAGATTCCCTGTGGAAATGACTTTTGTCTGCTGCTCAGTGGAAGCTCCCAGAAAAATAGCAGGCAGCCCCCCTGTCCCCGAGTCACACTTAAATTTTGAATGCAAGAAAGACCGTACGAGTCTACATCCCTCTGTAAGAAGCCGATGTGAAAGTGCAGCATGTCATGCTGGCTGGCAGCAACATTCCACCTTCCCGAGGCCTGGGCTTGTCTTTGGACGCTGCTTATGAAAAGGATTGGCAATGAAGGAGGCTGGGGTGGGAGGCGGCAGAGTCTGGTTTCATTAGACCTCCTGGGGACAGAGGCGAGGGGTGACCATGGAAACCAGGAAGCCTGGCTACGGAGCTATTGGCAGGGAGACTAGGGGGTGGTCCTGGAGGCTGCAGACACAGCCAGGGGCCTGGGCAGGGTGGGGAGTTTGATCTTAGACAAACAGCTCAGTGTGGAGGGAGGCACCCAAACAGAAGTGCTCACGAGGGGTCTGGGTCAGAGGTGGCCAGAGACGCAGGCCTTTGTGCCTGCTGGGATGTTGTAGAGAGAAAGAGAAAACAGGAAGTATTTGCATAGCCACTGAATCAGGGGAAATGGAATCTGAACACCTGCATGGGGACAGGTGTCCCTGACAGGCCCAGAGGGACAATACCTGGAAGAACTGGACAAGGGCAATTCCAGCGGCATCCTTCCCGGGCTGGTGGCCCTTTTCACGCCATGCACAGGTCCATTCAGGAAGCAGACTCCTACGGATGACCAGCCCAGGACTCTTCACTGCTGCCATCCTGCCAGGAGCAGGGCCCTCTCACGTGGGTGGCTATGCCTCAAGACTCCCATGGGAGTCCAAAGCCATGAGGAGTAAGTACCAAGCCCTGGGTGGTTTCCTGTGCATGCATACTGGTGATAAAATTTGGGGACTGATCAGGCGCCTTAAGAGATGAACAATAACTAATGGTAAAACAACCATGACAGCAATGTGCCGTGACACAAGTTTGTGAGTGCGGTCTCCTTCTCTCACAGGAGCCTGGTGTCTTTGGATTATGCTGACTTTGAGTGGCATGTGGAACACAAACTGTGGATGAGAGGGGACACAACATCCAGGCCTGAGCCAGGACAGCGCTGCTCAGAGCAGCTTCCCCTGTCCCGCCCACAGCCATATTGGGCCACGGTCCTTGCGCTCGGGCGTGACGCACCTACCCTCTGCCCAGTCTCTTTCTGGTCACTCCTCAGCACTTTTAGAAGCAGCTGGGTTGTGTTTCCTCACACATCCTGAGACTGCCTGAGAGAAGCCCACCCCTCTCTTGGGCATGCTGCTGGGGTGCACACTGCTGCCAGCTTGGTGCTAGGGTGTCCCCGAGCAGTTCAAAAAAGAACCCACATGTGTTTTCCTGTCTCAGCCCTGTGCCCACCATGCAGAGCCTATGCGTGACAAATGTCTGATCTTGTTCTCAGTATTTTTCAGTGAATGAATGAATGTCAAAACCACTAGCCTCCTCAAAAAAAAAAAGATAAAACTTTCCCCCTTTAACCATCTTGAACTTAGATTTGAAGACTTTAGAAGAAAGTTAAATTGGAAAGTGGAATACCAGTGGTGAGCCCAGGTCCCTCGCACCCTGTCCATGGGCCACACACTGGAACGGGAAGCCACCCTGCAGGCTTTGGTGCCGTTGCTGAAGATCTCTACATTTCCAGCGCTCTTGGCAGTTGCGGGCTAATCATTGTTAATTCCTTTGGTATTTCTATGATAACATTAATCACAGCAAAGCCACCTGAAGTAAATGGAAAATCAGGAGCACTCCCAGAACGGCCCACAGCACACGGCATTAATTAACTGGCGCGCCTTGTAGAACTGCCACTCTCTTTCACAATTAAGTGCATCTCTTGCACACCCTGATTAAGACACAAATCCCAAGCCAGTAAAGGAGGAGGTGAGCGAAGTCTCACTGTGCTGGAAGGCGGTCACCGAGGCGATCTTTTGTGGAACAGGGGAGAAAGCACACAGAGAAGCTGCCAACTGAAGTGCCTTCCCTGGGTGTTCAATTATGGGATGCCAGGGCACAGGGATGCCTTAAAAACATGTGCTCAGCATTCCGTGGCAAGAAAGCGGATGATTTGCAAAGATGGCCGCTCAGTATACACACAGGCAGCCATGGAGCGGAGACTCCCAATAAGCTTCACCCTGGGACAGGCAGCACCTGCTTTATCGGCTGAGGGTGATGGTCTGTTTGGTTGGGTCTCTGCAGTGACTGGCACTTGGAAACGTGGAGGAGGGGTAGAGGGAGGGGGAGAGAGGAAGGAAAGGGGGAAGGGAGGAGGAGGAGGAGCCCTAGCTGGGTTGCACAGTATAGAGGTGTAAGGTGCATACCAGGGTAGGGGCTTAGCAAACCAGGTCCAAGTCCTGGCATTTCTCTGCCAGTCAAACACACATCTTCAGCCTGCTAGAGATGGGCAGGGGACATCTCAGACCTGGGCAGAGGAAGCTAGGACACAGCACTGCCTCAGACATGGGGATAAACCAACCCTGTCCACAAGGCAGATGTGTCTGTGACCTTTCAAGAAAAACTATTAGAGCCGTGGGGACAGATGCCCGTGCTGCCACCAAGTAGGCTGTGTGGGGCTCCACTGGGGCCCAAGCCATGGCCCTCACCAGTGTGCAGAGTGAAGCCTGCCTGGAGGGGCTGGGCTGGGCCAGTGATATCCATAGAAGGGGGAGGGGGATGCCATCCACCGAGGAAGACGGATGTGCTGCCTCCTGCTTGGGGCTAATAGGCTAAGAGCATATTCGTTCATTTTAAAGGCCAAATGCAGAGTCATGGAAAACCCACAAAGCTGAAATAAACTATATTTGATGGGAGAAGGGAGGGACAGGATCAAACATAGCAGGGATAGACTCTTTCAGTGTTTAAAAGTTCCACCCACCCACAGACTGTCACTTTTTTGACTGGAGGGAAATTGATTTCCAATACCTGCATACACAAGGAAGAGTATTCAGCAATTTCTCCGAGGCCTTGCAGAGGAACTGTGCATGGGCCTGGCTGCTGTGGGAGTCAAGCACTGTGGGGCTTCCCTGTGGGGAGCAGCCAGATACTGCACAGCCAGGGGCTTGTGTCTGCACAGCACTGCCTGGCTTTCAGCAATGGGTCAGACTGACTTTGCCGTACAATTTAAAAATCTGTCGTATGGCTTAAGGGATGGCAATGTATATAGTAAAGAAAGATTAAACAACAAAATAAACCACAAATTAGAAAGGCAACATCAATGGAGCCCAGCGCCCATGCTGTCATTCACCCTAGGACAGGCAGCACCCCTGCTGTCATTCATCTGCAGGATAAGGAACACTCACTGGCTCAGGGTCAATCTTTCTGCAGCCACAGTGATTTTCCTCCCAGAACCAACCTTGATGGCACATTTGTGGTTAAGGATTCTGGTAACAGGGGGGCAGCAAGTGCAACCACATCTATGTGCAGACTCAGACCCTGGACCAGCCACACCAACTGTGAGGTCCCTGCTCATCCCCTGAAAAAAGGCAGCCACGTGGGGCTGTGTACTTCCTGCCTCTCAGTGTCTGGTGTGCACAGAGGGGTTCCTGAGAGTGCTTTCAGCCACAGCCTCCCACTGCAGCAGACCTTGCCAGTCTGCAGCGGGCACGGTAAGAGCCTCCTCACCAAAGGTGGGGTCACAAGGCTGGGCAACACAGACTATTTCCCATGAGCTTTGCTGTAGGAAACACCTCTGACATGAGGGAAGTGGCCTCGGTCACTTCTGGGGGACCCGAAGGCTGCTTTTGCTGAGAAAAATGACTCTTCACTTGAGCTGTCCAGATTCGGCTGTGAGTAAAGAGGGCAGGAATGCTCGTTTGTCTGTCTTGTCTGTCCCGCTGCTGTCTTCACTCGCGGGTCAGACTCTGCTCAGTTCCACGTGTGCCCTGTGATCTGCCCAAGTCCCTGACTCCGGGACAGCTCGGCTGCTTCCCATGGCACCAGGATGCTCTCTGTTCCTGTTTCTTCAGCAGCACCATGTCCTATGGTTGGGACCAGACCGAAGGTGGTGTGTCCTCCAGGCTGGTGGCACTGGCGGCACAAGGAGCTGTGCGCATCCCACTGGAGAAGTGTACTGTGCCCACGTGGGATCTGAATCTTAGGAGAAGAACACGCCCCTTAGGACACGGCCTTGGCTATGGGGACTTCCTGGACGTCCAGCTCAACCCAGGACTCTTGAAAGCTCTCTGCCTTCCAGGCTGAGTGTCCGAGGCCCCGCCTGGGTCGGCGCGGAGCTCCTCCCACTCTGGGCTCTGTAGGCGGTGCTTGGTCTTACTTCTGCCTCCCAGCAAAGACGCTGCCCAGAATCAGGTGGCAGGTGTGCCTGTTGGGCACCAGAGCAGGGGCAGGATGCTCTTCCAGCCTTTGTGTTGTTTCTGGCCCCACCTGCTAGAGATGTAGTTTATTTGGATCTGACAGGAAATGGGGTGGAAAACACGAAAGAAAAGGGGCTGGGTTGGGCACGGCTTTACAGGAAGACCTGGGTGAAGGAGGGATGGGCAAAGGAAGTCACTGGCAAGGTGCTGGCAGGAGAAGGGACCATTTAGGTCCAGGTGGGGGCATGAGGGGCCTCCAGACCGGCACTGGAATGCTCCCTGCCGCTCTGGGTTTCACTGTCAGCTCCACCATCTGCACCTCTGTCCCTTTCTCTACCACAGTTCTTTCTGAGGTTCATTCCTGTGCTTTCTGGTCACAGCACAGACGTCTCTGCAGCCCTTCAGCCTCCCTGTGGCTGCAACACTGGGTCAGCTCCTGCAGAGTCCCCTTCGTCACAGTGAAGACCCCACCGCGGCCGTGCCTCAGCTCACCCACACGCTCACAAGTCCACACGGGAGAGCAGCTTCACTGCACTCCAGGGCCGACAGAAACATGCCTGTCTTCCCCTGTGTACAACATGGCACCAGGTCCCATATGGTGACAGCGTCCCTTGGTGCCAGACTGGAGACAAATCATTCCCCTACCCTCACCCTCCACCCAGTTTCCATCCTAGAGTCCAGTATTGGTCCAGTTTCACCTGGCTTTGCCTTGGTGCCCACTACACACATTTCATGAGACTATAGGGACCCAGGTGTTCAGTGTATCCAAGGAAGCCAAGGTTAAAGGGCCAAAAGAGACAGACACAGGTACAGCAAGGTGAGAAGGACCCTCAGAAGTGGCCGTGGCTGTGCCATGCGGAGAGACTGGCTCCTGCAGTGCGAGAGGGGTACACACTGTGGCCTGGCAATGGGGAATTTGGTGAGGATGCCTGTGGCCACCTGGGCTCTCCTTAACTTGCCCAGCCTGAGTGCTCAGCCACAGCTCCTTGTCACCAGTAGGGGATAGAAGCAGGCGTTACAGTGCCCACAGCTCAGGGAGGTCCTGTGAACATACCCATCACCTGCCTAGCCAGTCTTCCTACAACAGAGCTCACACTCATGTCCCAGTGAAGACACTGTGCTCTGGCCATCACCACCACCCGAGCCTTGCTTGTCGGTTACCCCTGCTCCTGAGCCTTCTCCTCTACTCCTCTGGGTCCTGCAGGGCACCAGGCATTGCTGGTTCCTCATGCCACTGGGCTCTTCCCATCCCCCCCAGGGCCTTGCCCAAGGCCACTGTCGCAGCTCAACCTCTGTGGCACCAGTTCTCTGAGCATCAGCTCCTGGCCCCCCACAGACTCCACCCTGTGGTCCTGCTTTGGCACTCAATGCCCAGCTTTTACCATGATCCAGAATTATCCAGGGAGGGGCTCCAGAATTCTGCATACAGTGGGCATCTTGGTGACATGTCTGCGCTGCCAAATATGTGCTTTCACTTTCCTGTCATAGGCAGGGTATCTGCACAGTGGTGACTGCACGAGTGTCCTTGCCCACAGGGAGACCCCTAAAACCCCTTCCTCTGCCCTGAACCACCCAGGCCCAAACCTATCTTGTGCTGGCCCCACCCAACAGAGCTGGCAGACACTTGGGCCTTGTAGGCCACCCACGTGGCACCCATGTGACACTCACGTGACACCCACGGACCCTCTAGGAGATGTCGGTGCTCATCCTGCACCCCACACCCAGTGCTTGCATCTTCCACTGGTCCCCAGCTCCCACTGTTGGCTCCAGCAGCTTGGGGACCACATTGCCCATCCTGTTCTGTTCTCTGGACTCCAGCCCTCTGCCCATGTGCCCCACAGAGGACCCCATCCTATCCACACTGGAGCCCCTGCCATGCAAAGGTGTCACCCACCTCTGTCTTCGTGACCCTGCAACCTAGGCTCCCTCAGCTGTCAGCATCCTTCCCCAGGCCTCTCCTCAGGCTCCTCACATTCTCTCGCCCCTACTCTCCATGCCTCCCCCAGACCCACATGCACTAATTCAACCAAGAGCAAACAAAAACTATAGAAAAGTCCTGTCTTAACTGTGCCTGTGTGAGGTCTGACTGTCCTATTCTGTCGCAGTGCCCCGTGCCAGCCTTCTATGCATGGCACTCCACAGGTGACCCCAGCACAGGCGCTGTGGGTGGCTGTGTTTAGGCACTGTGCCACTGGCGGCAGTAGCTGCACCACAGCTTTCAGCGTCCCGGGGCCGGGAGCAATCTTGAGGACATGAGGGACAGCACAAGAAGGGTCACGGTGCTTGCTTTCACTTGACACATGCCCATCCCTAAGGCTCCACTCTCTGCCTTTGCTATGTGACCTTCTAGGCGGTTTTCCCCACAACAACCCTTTCCCAGTTCGGGCAGCACTAGCACTGCTACCAGGTCCTCCTACTGGAGAGACCAGAAGGACACCTGGGCCCATTTACACTGAAGCCACTCAGAGCACTCTATGTAGAGAGCTGGCAGCGAGCAGGAACTGGCCAGTCACAGCCAGTCTCCATCCTGGCTTCCAGAAGCACTGTCTCATTACCAAGCAATCTGCAGGCTAACTAGCCCTTCTCTCCGGCAAGTTTTAACATATTCACTGTCAACACCCCCACACGGCCAGGGGACATGGCTCAGAGCATGTGGCACCCGCTCATAAACAGTCTATGGAGAGTGGCAGCCAGACACGAGATGAGCCTGAGGTGCTTTCATTACTGGGATTTGTCTCAGCTGTCCTTGAACATATCACACTGCGTCACTCACCGCAGGAAGGGGGGGACCCTGATACCAGCACTGGGGTCACAGAGAACACAGCGGGCTGGGGTGTGCTGTGGAGGACCTGTGCGGGTTTGGGGTGCTGCCACCTGTAGCCCTGTCACCGTGGACCTGTGGCTCCATCTTCCTGGACTTCTCACATTTCCTTGGGACATGACACTATAGGCGTCCTCTGGATGATGGCCCTGGGTGACAAGTGTGCACAGACACGCGCAGGAGTCACACACAGAGCAAGACAGAGAGTGGGAGAATGGTCAGAGGCCGGTGGCTCACACGGAAGTCACCTCCAGGACGCAGCCCTCCAGGGTACTCGAAGTGGTGTGTGACAGATGGATCCTGCACAGACAGGACACAGGACATAGACACACGTGGCACAGGTGGTACACTCGATGCTGCCCAACCGCTTGCCTCACAGGGTCTCATTCCAGGCACCATAGAGACACGAATACACAGCCCCACCTGATACTCAAGGGGAACGGGGGGAGGGGTTTGTGGGCCACAGAACCGGGCTGTCTGTGTGCATCTGGATGAGCATCTCTGTGTTTCTGCCATGGGCTTCCAGACAACGCTGCAGCTGAGCCTCGGCTTGGGCTGGAGGCACAGTCATGGGCTTTGTGGCTGATCCACAGTCAACCACTGCCCTCATCAAGATGCGGAGAGGGGGCCTCAGTGGTGATCAGGGAGGACAAGTGGCAGAGACAGGACACAATTCAGGACAGGGTCCTCCTCTCACCTACAGGGCCCTCTGTCACGGCTGGGCCAACCTCACCCGCACAGACCGGGTCACTCACTCACGCCCTCAGCCCCAGGTAGGGCCTGCTGTGCTGTCCTGAGTGCCTTTACCTGGTCACCCATGCCTCAGCATGCCAGGCCTGGTCTAAGTGACGGTGGTCTTTGCCCTTGTGCTCAGTGACACTCAGTCCCTGAAGCAGGCCTACTGCAGGTGAGGGCCACATGTCTCTGGCTCTGGCCCCAGCAGGCCAACACCTCCTCCACACCTGGTTTCTGTACACAACCATCTACTCTTGCTGCCTACACATACCTCTTACCAGCTGGAAGGTCACAGTGAGGTATCACTTAGTGAAGGGCAGAGGTAGGCACAGTGCCAGGAACCACCTGGCCTTATGAATAGACCATACTAAAGACTAGATGCTCAGGAGGCCTATGACCCAGTGCCATGGACTGCAGCGGCTAGGTTGAAGCCCAGAGACCCAGGGAACCACCTAGTCAGCCCCCTTGGAGGAGAGCCCACGAGACAGGCTCAACTTGACTCCAGGTTCTGACTCCAGGTTCTGACTCCAGGGCACACACAGGCCCTCCTTTGCTGCTAAATAGCAGCTCAGCCCCATAACTAACCTATGCTCCTCCTAGGTAGGAAAGGGCATGGCAGGATGGGCCCTGGTGCCATAAAGCTGCCTGTTCTGGGTCTCGTGGGCTGCCTGTGACACAGAGGAACTCGGTTCCCTCTACATGAGCCCATGGGACATTGATTCCAGATGTGTACAGATGTGGGCTGCAGTGTGGAAATAACAAGTTGGTCTGCGCTTGGAGCTCAGTGAGTCTGGGTTTAGAATGGAGCCATATTAGGTTCCAGTTCCCAGTCTGAAGCACACCAGGCTGGATGCCATGCTTGCCCTCAGTAGACTGGCCTCCTCCCATGGCACCAGGGTCTCAGGTGAGTCCCACCCACAGAACCGGGGTCCCTGACAGACAGTGAGCTGCAGCTTGAGGGGCACACAGGAACCACACTGCTGCCCATGCCTGCCATCTACTCACCTGCCATCCACGTGCTTGCCACTCCTGCATGCGATGTCTGCCTGTGTCTCCTGACAGACCAGCCTCAGGCCTCAAAGAACCACTACAGAAGCTCAGGCTACTATGCAAGTGGACTGTGATGGGGGGCAGGGTGGCTACCAAGCCCAAGTACCTGCTCAAGCCTGCGCTGTCCTGGTCAGCCTGTTCCCTCTCATGAACCACAAACTGTTTCCCAACTCTTCTCCCGCTGACCTGAGTGTCGTGGTGATGGAGGATGTGCTGCCTGGGTCACCCCTAACCATAACATCCCCTTTTCAGGAGCTCCGGGGCCACACAGGATAAATGCATCCAACAGGATCTTGGGACAGGAACCCTTTCCCCTCCCCCTCCCTCTTGTGCAGTGCTTTCCACTGACATGTTTGGGCCTGGCCTGAGGGTACGAGTTGGGATGAGTCCCCTGGTCTTCCATGTTCACCTGGGATGAAGGGCTGTGGGATTCAGGGATTTGGGAAGCCCCTGGTCTCCCCTCCATCAGTCAGGGTTCAGTGACCTAAAACACCTGGGTGAGTGTGTCCTTTGAGACCCAGTACCTTTTATCTAAGTCACCTTCCCAGCATATGGGGAGTCCGGGAAGGGGCAGGAAGTGTTGATACTCACCCTGACTTTCCACACACACCTGGAAAATTCAGCCTCTGGTCAGCTTTTAATGAACTGCCAGCCTCACTAATAAGACTCTTTTCTTCAGTCTAAGGCTAGATCTTGGGTTGTCGTCAAGGGAATAACCAAGGAATTAAAACAAAAAAGGTCAACATCAGTTCAGAAACCATCACAGTGGTGCAGGAGCTGGGTGTGAGACCCACCACAGCCTCCTGTGCATTGAGGTGGGGCCCGAACAGGGCACACACAACATGCGCTGCACACCCTCGGAGGCACAGCTTGGGGTGCCACACCCTCAACCCCTGTTTCTCTCTGCTTGCTGACAGGCAGCAAACCTGATTTCTGTGTGGTTTCCATTTTAAAGTATGACTGAAGTCAGGGTTTAAGTCCTGGCCACAGTGAAGGTGGGGTGGGGTGCATTTGGGGCACTAGCCCAAGCAGGCAGCAACCCTGAGAAGTGGGCACAAGCTCTGCGTTTACAAGAAGAGACTGAAGTACTTTGTCTATGGAATGTGAGTCAGATCTGGAAACTGGGGTGGCCGATTCCAAAGCTATTTCTTACGTGTGCAGTTTCCCTGCTCTCAGGGCTCAGGAGTCCATGGCACCCATCACACACTCCAGGGACTTGGGGACAAGGTGGGAAGCCCCCAGTCTCAGGCACTGCCACATGGAGAGATGTCCAAGTGATGCTGCTGCTGTTAAAGTACGATGCAGCTCTGAAACACCAGAGACTTCGGTTTCTTGACCTGCTATAGCTTCTAGATCGATGCAGTGCTTGTTTCACGCCTGTGTGTGCACAAGTGGCCCACGGTGCTCATCTTCAATGCTGACGCCAAAAGAAACCTATGTCCCTCATAACACAGCGCCGTGTTCATGTATATCCAGCACCCTGAGGGTCCTTCAGATTGTGTGGAGACACACCGGGCCCAGTGCAGTGACTACTGGATGGGGTTGCTCCACTGCACTGCTTAGGGAAGAGTGACAAGACGATGTGGGCATATTTAGCACAGACGCCATTTTCTGAATGCTTCTCATCTTTAGTTGGCCGATCTTGCAGATGAGGGACTCAGGGATGGGGGCCTATGGCTGACACAGTGTGAACTGTAAACACTGTGGATCCATTTAGACTAAAACATTACAACTTCAGAACTGTGCCTACGGTGTGGTTGCCCAGCTCCCGGCTCACCTGGGCCATAACCCTTGGGCCACACCAGCCTATATCACTGCACACAGACATGCCTGCCGGGGTCACCCCAAAGTCCTTTCCACACCCTACACAAACTCATGGTCTCTAGATTCAGAGGCCAGTGGCTCAGGCAGCAGACTAGAGTCTGAGCTTCACCCAGGATGGAAAATGCGGTCCCTTCTTCTCCACCTCACCCCAGGGAGGCTGGGCCCACAGTCAGCACTATCAGCTTTGCCTTCGAAATCCTCCCCAGGAAAGGAGATGAACAGAGAGGAGGTCCTCAGAGCATACTCCCCTGCCCCAGAGGCACTGGTCAGAGCGCAGGCAGAGGCCACCCTGCTGTTACATAACTGCCCGTTGCCAAGGCCGCTGTGTGCCGCACACAGCCATCAATCTTGCACTGTTCAGGAGGCCAACTCTCAGGGTGAGAGGGAGAAGGGCTGGCGCCCCACCTTGCTGCGATGCAGTGGTGGAGGGGAGATGCTGGAGGCCAAAGCAAACCCTGGGGCAGGGGTGGTCTCCCAGGAGGCAGCCAGCTGAGATGGCCACCAGTCAGGCTTCATTCAACACAGCTGGTGTTTTCAGAGGAGCAGGGGGTGGCAGATAGGAGGGACATGGCCCCAGGGGCACAGGCCGCATATGGACACACGCTGGGACAGAGGCTTAGGAGGAGCCAGCTCACTCTCCTGGGCCCTGGGCTCCCTGGTCCTGCTGCTCCACCCTCTCCAACCTGCCTGTCCCAGCCATTGGCTGGGCACAAAGGAGAAGCCTAATGGGGTGCTCCTGTCAGCCTTGAGGGCCCCTTTCCTGGCAGCGGGCAGATTTTCCTCTGGGCTCATTGACCCTCCTATCAAGGGGATGAGACCTCTCCAGCCGCCCCTTTTCAGAGCAGCTCGCCTGTCTAATTGCCTCGAGAACACCCGTTAATTTCATCACGGTTGCTGACTTAATCAGTGAACTTCATTTACAATTCCGCAAACTGCAAAAGCACCACTTGCTGCTGTCACGTTCTCGTGGGAAGCTGTCAGCACTGCGAATCTCTCTCACCAGTTCAGGACCCTGTGCGGAGCAGAGCCCTGGGCCGGAGCCGGGCCCCGTCTCTGGGATGAGTCCCTGGCTAGCGAGATGGATGGCCCCAGGTGTGGGTTGGCAAGCATGGTTCTGATGGTCCTTCCTGTGTGCCCCTGGGGTGGAGAGTAGCATCCTGCAGAGAAGAGTGTGTGCTCTGTGCACCTTCCAAGGATGACAAAGAAAGAGGCTTGCGGCCCTGTCAGCCCACACAGACTGTGGTCTCGGGCCCAGGCGCCACAGCACCCGAGGGAGCCCCGCCACCTGTCCAGACTGGGTAGTCCCTATCTCTGACAGTGGATATAAAGTGAAACAATGCATACTTTAAACAGTTTGGTAATTCCCTCGCTGCAGATGATGCCTTTGGTGATCCAAAAATAAATCAAACTCGAACTCGGCTCTCACTGTCTGTGCTGCTTGTTTATTCTCTGTGTCTCCAGGATATGAGGAGGACTGCTCCTCATAAGCTTAGTGACAGCTTCTTTTCTAGACCCTGGGACACGACATGTTGGTAGGTGAAACGATCACATTGCATTTAGCGCTCTGTAAGTTTGTTCCCATTTTCTAAAAATTTGTGGCCATCTCAGATTTCCAGAGATCTTAGAAACCCGTGTCCTCCAAGTAAGTAACTATACATTTCACTTCTATGGCACTGAATTCATTTTTTGAAAGTTACAGAAGTATCGTCCCCAACTCCACCGTTTCATCTCTGACACGTTCATCTCTGGCCTTCTCACGTGATGTACTTATGAGGTAGGATTTCAGACTTCTCGAGCCGTGAGTGTGTTGCAGGAATGTTCACTGCCGACAGCTACACGGTCAGAGGTAAACGAGTATGAGAGGCAGGGCCACCCTGCCCTCATGAGCCTGGGAAGCGGCACCATGGACATCCTTGTGCCTGGTCTGAGGCTGCTTTGGAAAGGTATGACTGTGTCTTTTGTGGATTTCTTCTTGAAATGCAAAGAAGAGATGCGTCATAAGCAATACGCCCAGACTAGTGTGGACTTCACTATCTTACCAGCACTAAAATCTTAAAAGTAGAGCCTGGGAAAGGCCACTCCGAGGCAGAAAGTGAGACTGGAAATGGCGGTGTGGTGTTAGAGCTCTCAGAACATGAGGGTGAAGCAGAGACAGGGCAAGTGTCTGAACTCTGCCCAAGCGACTTTGCCAGGCTGAAGGCCTCTGGGCTGGGGCTCAGCCTAGGGCGAGGGTTTATAAGGGATGAGGTGCGCCCTCACCACCCTGTGGCTCTGTGTGAGGCTTGGATACCATTAGGATCCCGTGTGATGGTCCAACACATATCCAGAAGCAAACATGTAATGCTGGGACACCAGATACTTGCTCCTTCCTGTGGTTCTGTGGGATGAGAAGACACACGAGGGAGGTTCCTGAGCTGTTCCTGCACTGGCCAAGCCTGAAGCGCCTCATATGCTCCTGTCACACCTTCCACGGGACAGGGTTGTGCCCTGGAGGGTAAGTCTATCCTCTTGTGCTCTGTGCCCGGCATGTATGCCCCCTTCTTCCTGGACTCAGAGGTCTATATTCCTGCATCTTGGGGACTCTGCCATGACCTCAACAGCAGTGCTTGTTTCATGCCTGTGTGTGCACAAGTGGCTCCGGTGCGCAGGCCCACAGCCTGTACTCAGGCACCACACACTCGAGTTCTTTCCTATAAGAATGTCCCGAGAAGCTGCATCTGAGTGGCCTCTCACATGTGGCTGGGGAAAGGTGGTGTCTTGTTTTAAATGCAAGTGACAGCAGCTCAGTGTTAGGGGCAGGACCATCAAGAGAAGTGGTGGACACATGACATCTAAGTCCCGGTACACGAAGAACATAGTAGATAAAGAGTTTCCAATAACAGGGCCGTGATTCCTCAAGACACCGGTTAACCCTAAAAATCTACCTAGACCTGACATTTTCCCACTCACTCACACTCATGACATAACTTTTAAACTCCATCCAAAGCAACCTTATCCTGAGAGTCCCCCACGCCTTGGACGTCTGCCCTATGCTGTTCCTCCGGCCCACGAGAGGCGTGAAGACATCAAGCCCAGCCTGTGGGAGGACATGCACGTCCTGCCTGGACCCGGGAGCACTGCTGATCACACCCCTCATGCTCCGAACCAGGACCCTTCTCTCCCAGGCACCGCAGACCAGGCTGGGCTCTGCCATAGGAAGGTCTTGTAAGACTCTATTGATAAGGCTCATGGGACTGTGTGGCAGTACCCAGAGGGCCAGGACTGCTGCCTGTCCTCCTGCAGGCCCCGGCAGAGCAGCCTCCCATCTTCTCTCCTAAGCCATCTGCTTCCAGCCAGCACCACCCAGATCTCTATTACCAGCCGGTGACCCTACCATCCACACTTCCAGCAGGAGTGGACTGGAGTCAGCCTTAGACAGAGGATCCGCTGAGGCCACAGATGGTCACTGAGCAGCTCCTTGAGGACGCGCATCTTCTGCCATGTGTGGGGCACAGGTCAATAGATGAGGAAAGAGGTGGATGTGGCAACTGCTGAGCTGTAGAACGGGCAAGAGCTCCTGCCTTCACACCACAAGAAAGAAGACGGTGGAAGGAGGGAAGGCAGGAGGGAGGGAGGGGAAGAGCAGTCTTAAAGAGGACACAGTGGCAGCCATTCATGAGCATCGATTGGGAAAAAGTCATACTGAAGACCATTTCACTGTTATTTTACCTACAAGAGCAGTGGTGTAAGTGCTGCTAACTCGTCCCTAACGCTGGGCCTGCTGACTCCGGGGCTGGCAAGGGTGGTCTCGTTCCACCCTGAGGCCTGGCAGTTTCAGTGATTTGTCCTCCTTCAGAGCATTCTCAGAAGGCGGACGCTATTCAGCAAGATCCTCCACTCTGCACACAGAGGCTGCAGAAGTGACCAGCTCATGTCAGAACACACAAGTTAGGTGCATGTGACAATGGTCAGGAGACATGTACTCAGGGACCCCTTTATCAACACAAACCTCATTTTTAGGCCATCATTCAGGGAACCAACCCCACCAGTCTGTCTCTGTAAAGGTCATATCAGGGCTTCTGCCCCCTGTAACATGTACCAGCCATGACTGAGTATTGGCAGAAACTCTGCCATGTCCTCTAGCTTGTGAATTCCTCACCATGAATGCCTGTTACAGCTCTACTCCCATATCAAAGACATGTAGTGTTCACCTGAGAAGAGGTGCATGTTAAATGAGAGAAACTCTAAACCCAGAATCTTCACAAACCTCGCTATAGTGGGAAATCATAGGGCAATGTGGATGAGGCCTTGCCCAGTACTCAGGCCATGAGCACAGCTGGCACAGAATAAGAACACTGACTACAAACATGGAGGCTGTAGTGTCACCTGTATTTTGATCATGCTGGGGACGGGTCTGGGGGAATTTGCCCTGCAGACTTGGGATCATAACCCAGCAAGGCCATGGACCTGGGCTCGGACTGACCCCTGCTCAGCCACCTGGTCCCGGAGAAGGAGCACCTTCCAGAAGGAGCATCTGCCCCAAGAATGGACTGGTTTGTGACTGCATGTGGGTGCTTGAGAGCAAAGTACTTTCCTGCTGTTCTTCCTCAGGCTCGGCCTTCAATCTGTACAACTCAGCCAGGACCACACTGCCCTGGACAAGGTGGAGTCCTTCCTGCACAAGTGGGGTTGCCTGGACTTGGTTGTCTGCACATGTGCCCTTTCCAGAACTTTCTGTGACAGGTGGCAGGTGTGTGGGGAGGTTATCAGATCTCTCCTTCTGTGTGTCCCTGACAGTGCTGCGATTCTCCTTCCCAGAGTGGACACTTAGATACCTGCCCAGGAAGTGAATGGCTGCATGAGGGGTGGAGAAAAGATTCCCGGGGACATTGATGCACAATTATGCAACATTGCTTCATGCCTACTCAGTCACAGGAGGCCATCTCCAAGAGACCATCACGCTTTCAAAGAAAAGCCCATAGCACTTGGCAAATTATAGTGAATAATTTTAAAGTCTAGAGTGGTAAATCCACATGAAGAATTATCAAACCTCACACAATAGAGGAGGCAGATCTTTAAAGGGCACGGATAACTCACTGGGGGAGGGCCACACCTGCCCTGAGTGAGGAGCAGTGCTGCACAGTTTTGAGGCACCTGGACACAACCTGGTGGCATCCATCTAGCTGCAAGTGGACAGAGCAATCTGCTTCCCAGGAGCTGAGCCACATAGCAAGAACACAGGACCAGGCTGCTCAGGGCTAACACAGGATGCATGCAGCCTCTGCTCCTCACAACGCCCAGGTCTCCTAGACCACGTTAGGGCTGCAGCCATCACCTTGGCATCTTGGGAGCAGGATGTAGGCAGGAAGATTAAGAGGTGGAAGGGCACCCATGAAACAACTCAATTGATAGCTCTCTGGCCAGAACCTGATCCAGTGCACACACCTGGGTGAAAGGGACAGACTAAGTACACTGACTTCCTGGTGGTTGGCCACATGCCTCAAGCGAGCCATCAACAGTCCTATGGCTATGGAGAGGGAGATTAGGGAATTGGGCTTGGCCATACCCCTGCTGGACCTGGCTGGATTGAATGAACTGTGCAAGGGCCAGGGAAGCCAAGATGAGATCCGGAATAGCTAGGTGCCATCCTTCCACCACAGGTGTGGTGCCAGGCACACAGCTCCACCTGGCCTGCAGGAAACACACACTTTGCCCAGACGTGGTCACAGATAGGGTCTCTAACCTACAGGAAGAGCAGTATGAGCCGTCAAAGGCTGTGAAGTACAGACGCTGATATCACCCTCCCACCACGCCCCATCTTTCCCAGCTCAGCAATACTCTGCCAATGGAATAGATGTCTTGCAGAGGTTTTTCTTTTCCAGTAATTCCACCTCAGAGTCAGCCCTGTGTTTCCCCTTTTGAGCAGACAGATTCCTGAGCGGGACAGGCAAGTGTCAAGCATGCTGTTCCCTTGGGCAGGGCGACTGCAACTGCTGAAGCTTCCCACACATCCATTTACCCAGCCATGTATGTATCCATCCGTCCATCCATCCATCTATTATCCATTCCCATACCTACCCATTTATCTCCATCCATTTGTTACTCATGTGTATATCCACTTGTTCACCCGTCTGTCCATCCATCCATCCATCTACCAACCAGTCATCCACCCAACCATCCACCCTTTATCCATCCACTCATCCTATACCTCTATTTATCTTCCTCTTTATTAAAAAGGATTTAAGCCTATTATTCTTCATGCAATTTAAAACAGAAAACTTATTTCCATTCCTTAATATTTAAGAGCATATGAATTTCTTCTGGAAGTCTGTCTTCTCTGTCTCTGCCCCTCCTGGTTTATCTTGAGAATCCCTCAGAGAGAAGTAGGCTCCTGGGTTGGAGGCCTGGGCAGAGCAGAGATAGGCAGCTCTAGCTCCCAGTGCCAGGGCCTGGGCATCAGCTGGCCTTTCTTTGTGAGCAGAGCTGAGGGCCAGTCTAGGCCTCCTGTATCCTCTATACTGAACCTATCTGCTTGATCTGCCTTGGAACTTTTCTGAGCCATGGCATCTCCAGCTACTTTTCTCCACTTTCTCTCAGTTTTGATCATTTTGTTCCAATCCTAAAATGAACAGATTTGCAGTCGACTGATGAAGGAGGTGTGAGGTACCTGGAATTAATCTGTGCAGAGTGATTGAGAGGAGGCTGTGGGGGCGGAGGTGGAGGATTGGGTAGAGGGGCAGAGCTGCTCCCCTAGGGCACAGGAGCTGCCCTGCCTGGCAGAGGCATGGACACAGGCTTGTGGTCCACACTTCTCTGCCTTCCAGGATGTTCTCGGCCACCCCATCCGGGCTCTTCCCCCATAGGAAGGACCACAATTCCTTCTTTACTTGCCAGCGGTTCACTCTGTTAATTTTCAGGAAATCTTTATAGAGAATTGATTTTTGCCACTAGCAGAGAACATTGAGTTTTTTCTTCCATTCTGCAGCAATTAAACAACTCACTATTTGCAGGAGTTTGAAACAAATAATAAACATGTCTGTCTATTACAGTCTGACAGCTTATGTTCAACACTGAGGGAGGCATCCGTTCATTAGAGCAGCTAATTAGGACAAAAATATACACAGAGCCAGGGACGGGGTGAAGGAAAGGCTGCGGTTGATGGGCCTCAGCCACGGCTTCAAGTCGGCTCAAGCCTCCCACGACCCAGGAGAGCTGGGCCCTGGCCAAGTCGCTGCAAGGCCTTTGGCTTCTGCAGGGTCCGCTCAGCTGTCCCCACAGGACAAGGTTGCACCCTTCGGCTTTGGTGAGCTGAGACCTCCCATGGGGAACCCTGCCATCTGGCCCTCTCTGGGTCCGCATCTTAGCACGTCTGGACAACCTCAGCCTCCATGTGAAGCCCGCGCACGTGTGGGTGTCACCCTGACACCCAGGGTCACGAGTGGACCTGGGCAACAGGCTCAGCTGAGCTGAGGACCAGGAGGAGGACAGAGTGCAGATGCCTGGGAGTCAGAAAGCCGAGCTGACGCTCAGGACACCACACTCGGTGTCTCCCTGACTGGGACGCAGAGGGTCACATGTGGAGTTCCTCTCTGAAGGTCATCAGAGACGAATCTAACACCCCCATCAGATTAGCAGACAAAATGGTTCCCATGGCAACGATTGGACAAGAGCAGTCGCCTGCAATTGGCATTAATTTAAAATATTTTCCCGAGTCTCCTTGGAGTCGGTTCCGGGAAACACAAGTGCTTGCCAGCTCTCTAATCCCCGGCCCCCTTTGAAATCCCATCCAGTGTGTGCTGGAGCCGAGCCAATTAGCAGGGAGAGAATTGGGTGGATCGCAGAGAAGCTGGCAAGACTGTGTTTACCAATTAGCTTTTTTTATGATGCAAATGTTGCACACCATGCGGCAGGAATAAAAGCTAGCTACGCTGAATATGAAACTGTTAATTGCATTTTCAGAGACGCGGCTACAAGGTGAAACTAATCATACAGATGATAACCGAGTCTCACCACCTACAGAGCTCTGCTATTGCACTCCCACTAATCTGTATTAAAACAGCCCTGTACGTTTTCACAGGAGAGGAAAACATAGCGTTTGGTGTAACCTTCCAATTTTAAAGAGAAAAGCGTGTGTGTATGTGTGAAGCAATATGAAGGATAATTTTCATTTAAATTAGATTAATAATGTTAACAAACACCATGTGAAGGGCAGGATGGCACTTCTTGAAGGGTGCTTTTTCCTCTAAAATTACAGAAAGTTGTGTCTGCCAATGAGTGCAACACAGCCCAGTGTTGCTTGACGCGAGTGCACTGTGACAGGCAAGGGCTGCAGCCAATAGCGGCATGAAAGAGTCCTCTGGGACACTTAGGGAGGTGTTCCTGGCTGGAGAGTCCAAGCATGCCAGCAACCAGGCAGGTCCCCTGCAGAGGGGCCCAGGGTCTCTTCCCAGGTTCAGTTCTGTGCCCGGAGCACTGGCCCACCTGGGCCAGCGTGGCACAGTTCTAGAATGGGCTATGGACACATCATAGGGTCTGGTTTAGGATTTAAATGCCCCATATGAATTTTTGTTCTTGCTCTCATTTCTGTACTAACCAACCTAGCACTGCTCAGTTTCATGTTCAAATGCCTTGATATTGAAGGAGGAACTGGATGGCTAAAAGTGGGAAGTCTTGGCCTCTGTCCCTGGCAGCAGGTCCTCCAGCCTCCCAAGAGGGACCATCCTGCGGCTGCAGGATGCACACTATGACTCAGCCCCTGTCCATCCCTCTCTCTCTGCAGCATCTAGCAGGTCTGATAGACACGAGGCCACCAGCCGGCTGGCTCAGTGTCAGGAGGATTCGATGTGCTGTGGCCTTTCAGCAGAAGCAGTCAAAGTGCAGCTGTGTCCTGGGGCAGAGTGGTGTCATCTGAAGCCCCTGTCGAGCTCTTCGTGGTTGGGCCCGGAGAGGGCTCTTCAGACACTCACAACAGGGTGAGGGTGGAAGGCACAGCCTGCTGCCCGCCAGTGACACAGAGCCGAATGTGGGGTTTACAGTGAGGAACTACAACATAACCAGCACAGGGATTGAGCACCATAGCGGGGCACCCTGTGTCAGTACCTGTGCGTTCAGCATGACGTCCTCCACGCATCGCTAGAGGGGCAGGGTGACACGGAGGGCAGCGGCTACTCTGAGGGGACCCGACCCCGTGGACGTAGGCATTGGGCCCATAGAAGGGCTTCAAAGTTTACAGGAGTCTGTACAGTTTAGGATCTGGGGCTTGGCCTTACAAATGTCTTTCAAAAAAATAATCTGCCTCGGTGTGAAAACTTCGGGCCTAGAACTTGACCTGCCGCCCTGAACTGCAGGGCTCCCATCTCTAAATACGTGACATATGGTTTGTGTTTCTATAATACAGGGACATTATTTAAAAGGGAGGCCCCTCTTCAAAGAGGAAAGATGGGGCCCACAGAGCCTGGGAAGCCAAGAAATTGACCTTCCACCCATGTGTCCCAGCGCCCTTTCTCAGAGCGGTGCTGTCATGGGGCAGCCGTGCACAGTGTATCAGAGCATGTCATCACCCGATGTCTACCTAGTTTCAACTGCTATTTCTAACAAACAGGTATAATAGCATCTGGCTGGACATAGGAGAGAAGAAGAAACAGGGAGACAATGGACACTTTCAAGCTGGCCCTCCCGCGGTAGACACAGGAGAGGGTGACATCATGCACTGCAGGACCTACTAATTGCCTTTTTTCATTTAAGTACTTTTTTTCTTTTCCCACATTAGAAAAAACCCGAGGAGCTTAAATTAAATAGAAAAATGGATCCTTTTGGGTTCTATTATATTAAAGACTCATACTTAGTAAACTAAAGTGGAGACTTAGGGTCCAAGGAAAAGGGAATGTGGTTGTACTCCTTGTACCCAGTCTCGTCCCACTCAGCCATAGCAGCCCTGTCACACCGCCAGGCCTCAGCCTTCACCTGCCCAGAGTCGCCTGGCCCAGCAGTGTCCCCAGCATCCCGAAACCCTGCTTCTGCCTTGCAGGGGTCCATGGTCCGGTTGGCTGTCCCAGAGCCATCATGCCCCACTCTGCAGGTGCCTGTGCGGCACCTCATTGCTCTGGCTACCTCTGCAGCATAGCCAGGAGTCATGGCCGGTACAACCTCGCCCAGTTCTGCCCTCTCTGGCCTCATCACTGTCACTGGCCCCGTCACTGCTCAGGGTAGCCCTGCCTGCCCCCATCTTAGCTCTTCCCACTGGTTCCATGCCCCAGGAGCCACATTGGTGGGTTCCACTAGGTCTGGATGCAAAGTGCTATTTAAACCTTGCACCCATACTGAACACAGACAGACTTGCTTCTTGTCACTGTTCTCTGCACAACACAGCAAATGATAGTTTGCACAGTGCTGTGCTGTATCAAGCACTCTATAGGACTCAGAGCTGACTCAGCATCCGGAAAGACCCCTCAGGACTGGAGTGGCCAATCCCTATGAGGGGTGGAAACCCTAGGGGCCCCTCCCGCAATGTCACTTGGCCAGAGCAAGACTTTCAGAGGCTAGGGCAAGGTTTGAGGGAGACAGATGCCTCAGGGAAGCACTGGGAGAGTAGTGGCCTTGCTAGGCAGCAGCCAGTACGGCTCAGGATTGTGTCAAAGTAGATGACAGCTGGTGGGTGTCTTCTGACATGGCCGGTGAGGTCCCTGAAGTGGCCTGGCCAGTGCCCACAATTATGGCCCAGGCAGACACATAAGTACTGCAGGCCTGGGTGGTGTGGGCTGAGTCCCTGCATTTGCTTTGCAAAACACAGTGGTAGAGGGACGGGCAGCTGTCATTCAGGCCATGGTAACGACAGGAAAACAAGAGCAGAAGTCTCAAACAAAAACAGCAAATGTGAAGGATGGGGAGGGAAGATGATGGTTCTAACACTAAGTCAGATAACGGAAGCATTGCCATTGGCAACACACACGATAAAAATGTATTCATGGGTCATTCTTAGAAGTCCATGCCGAAGAGTCACACGAAGAGGTCTGCTGATGATTAGGAGAGAGTCCTCTTTGGCCCAGGGACACATGGCAAGGAGGCCACTGGGCCAGAGCACAAGACAGAGGCCCAAGGAAGCCAATTGCACTCATACATTGTCCTTTCAACTCTAAGCTTCGAGGATCAAGATCTGTGATTTCAAGCCCTGTCTCGATATTTTATGCCAGCCCCTGAGGACTATCTGGCCACCCTGTCTTCAGTGGAATTTTATTTAGAAAACCGAGTGGCTGCTTTGCCAGCCAGAGTTCATGGCCTCTACTCTGGGGACCGTCTTGATTCTGAGAGCCAATAAGCCACGGGACTCTTGGGGAAGAGGCGATAGGCGAGGCTGCCTGTCCCCAGCTGGAGGTTCCCAGGAAGGACCCGGGGTCTCAGCCTTGGGATGCGGCATAGGTCAGGTTTCTCAGAAAATACCACTGCTGCATGCTGGGGCAATTGGGGTCCCAGAGCAGACATGGCCTTCCATGAGCGCTCTGGCTGTTGGCACTTTGCTTGGGTTTCTTCTGCTCGTGAAATGCACTGGCATGTCCTGGAAGTCTGTGACAGGATGTCAGCTCCTCTGGAACAGGAACCCAAGTCCACACTCTGGCTCTTTAATCCCAACTGTTCCATTCCCTGAGGAAGTTTACCCACTTATGCTCGCATAGGCTAGTGGTGCCTTGAGGCACCCACAGTATGAGCGTTCAGGCTTCTCCTCTGAGATGGGGTCAGCCAGTTCGGAAGGTCTCCTCCAGGTGAGGCTTCGGCCAGAGCTCAGAACACCTTCTGAGACCCTTTTGAAGTGAAATGTTTACCTCCCAGCCTCCAGTGGAAAGAGATGAGGGCTTTGTTCTCAGCATCAAGAAGCTGAGCTATAACTGGAGGCCCGTGCACCAGAACGACAGCTGGATTGTTCTGTTCTGCGCTGCATTGCTGACTGACAACTTTAAACATGTTCAGCTTTGTGGAAAGCTGTCTAACAGATTAGCAGACATCCACAGTGAAACTGCCACATCTCCCTTTTCACGTACTGGTGACCAGAAAGTGACCTCGGCCCACTTCTCTGCCGCCTCAGTTTGCAGAGTGTCTGGGGCAGGAGTCCTCAGCCTGTGTCCCAGAGGCCATGAGGGAAACCGCCCTCCTCACCTCTTTTCCACTTGGAGCCATGGCCTCACTTTTGTTTCAATGTGTTTTCCTTTGTGGCAACTGAGTGCCCTTTTTAATTATACTTTTTCTATTCCCATACTATGGGGTAAATTAAGGAGGGGCTTTGGGGTGCGCAGCCCTGTGGCACTGACACCCCTGTGAGTGAGGAGTGGTCTCAGTCCTCTTCTAGAGAGCCTGGCCCCAATGCTGTGCCTGGTACCATGGATGAGTAGGCCATGCTTCCTCCTGGAAGGCTGTCTTTGGGGAGAACTGCCTCCCCAAAGACAGGAAGCAGGCTGTCAGGATCCAGCTTTCGTCTCTTCCCCCTCATGTTTTCAGCCTCCCCGCCCTTCACACGTGGGTGTTGTACACTCACATGTGTGCACACATAGGCACACACTCAAAACTCCCATGCAGGTGGCAGCCCCCACTCGTCCTAGCTGGCAGCTGCATGCAGCCCACCCAGCCTTGGAAGTCCTGCGACAGTCATGTCACCAGAGATGGCACCAACTCTGCTGGACAACACGAATGTCCGGAGCCTCGTGTGATCTACACATAAGTCAGGCAGAGGCCCTGCTTGGCCACTAGCTGCATACTGACAGATATGACTTAGAAGCAGAAGCCCAAGTATTGAACACACTATAAGACTGATAGGGAGGGCCTGGCCGGTGAGGGAGGCCCCACGTGGTAAGTGATGCTGGATCAGCAGGTGAACCTTCTGAAAGCAGCCATGCACTTGCGGGCTGGACCTGCAGATTAACGGGCTGCTGGATGACTCAGACCCAGAGTGGAGTTTGCTCCTCAGTTTATTTCTGTTGACTGGGTCTTATCTTTTCCTCTGACTTCTTTTAGTGACAGAGGCAGCTGCTGTTGCTGGCGGTCAACAGGAGGCTTCAAAGGCAATCGCATTTGAAGTCACATGGGGGGTGCTCTGGGCAAGGCACATTCTGTGGCAGATGCCAGGGCTCTGTGCGCCAAGCTCTGTGTGCCGCCGTCAAGGGAGAGAGCTGCTCAGGAGCGGCTGGGCTGCTCACATGCCTGGTCCCTCCAAGTGAGCGTCTACGAGTGATGGCTGTGGAGTCTGCATCCCTGCCTGACCTGTGCTCAACTGTGAACTCACAGGAAGAATGTGGTGACCATGGACTGGTCCTGTGAGCCTCCCAAGGCAGCTTTCCTGAGGGGACCCGAACGTGGCATCTAGGAAGCCTGCCAGCATGGCCTGGAGCCTGGGCACGAGTGCCACCTGTGGACCCGCAGAACTGTGATCACTGGTGGGTTCAATGCAGAAGCAAAGACCCTCGCTATCATGCGAGTTATTTCACTGTCCTTTTACTAAGCTTCTTATGAGCACAAACTCCTAAGTCTTGCAGCTCTGACATCTTATAAACTAAAGCCCAATTGCTGGCTAAAGACAGAACCAAGACCATGTGGCCAGCACACAGGATGAGGCCACACACAGCATTGCGTGGGTACTGGTACACTTCCGGTGGACCCATGGGATGCAGGCTCAAGCCTGGACTTCTCTCCTGGTGAAAGCTGCGTGGAGCCACCTCTTGATGGTGGGCAGAGTCATCAGCTGCATCTCCCGGGCAGCCAGGGACCTCAAGGCAACATGCTGCTTTCCTGAAGCCTGAGTGTCTGGGCTGTGATCCTCCGGGGAGAGGAGTGTGGTGCATCTCCATGGTTATCTGACCACCCTCACTGTGAGCTTGGCAGAAGCTGTATTAATCCAGCTGCAGACATGGCCTGGTGGAGACCTCATCAAGCAGGGAAATGAGACAGAGCATTCCACAGCAGAGTACCTGCCCTGCTCACCACCCCCAGGCCAGTGATGGCTCTAGGACCAGCGATGCTTCCTGTGACATCACATGGAGGCACTCTGGGCAAGGCACACAGCCAGGGCCCATGTTCCACTTCCACCAGAAGTGCATCGCTTTTACATCACCAAAGTCAAAAGCATCACCGACATCCCACTGAATGTCAGGAAGTAGAACACTGGGCCGTGACAACCTCAGGGCGGCAAGGCTGCGAGGCTGGCAGAGTGGATGGACATCTGCGCATTAACCAGAGCCCTGAGCCACCAGCATAGGTCAACATGACCTCAGCCTTAGGGGCCACCACAGGCACCCAGCAGGCTGACTGGAGGACAGGAGGCGGGGAGCCTGGCCCCGCTCAGCTCCAAGTCAGCTCGGGAGCCTCTGCATTCCCCGCCAGGCCAGCAGGGCCTCCCTGCTGATTCCTCACGCCCACATTTCTCAAAAGGCCCTAAACACCGAAGACCTCTGAACAGAGACACAAGAGACACATGGCCCTGTCCTCTGGGATAAAAAAGGATCTACTACCTGTCTCCTTACCTGGGAGCCTGTCTAGAAGGCAGGCACTGGTCAGGAGTCAGGTGTCCTGGCTGCCCGTGTCCATGGCAGGTAGAAACAAGGACCCACGAACTGCTACTCCCCGGTCCCCACCACGCAGGACATCCCTGCCCTGCGGGAGCACTGTGTGCTGACAGTAGCGGGCTGCCAGGCTCAGACACAATCAGAGACGTTTGGGGCGGGAAGGCATGGATAATGGTGATGATAACCACCACAGTGACATTTACCAGAAGAAGCGTTTCCTGAGCACAAGCAACACTGGCTGAGGCCACAGAGAGAAGGCTGAGGGCAGAGGGTACCGTGAGCCCATTTCCCGCATTTCACCCTGAAGTCTGCTTTACACATGGACACTGGCTGTGACAGAAATTATTCTGCACGGCCCATAAACAGGACTGGTCCTGAGGATGCCCAGCCCTGGGAGGCACCCTCAAAGAGACAGCTGCACTTATGGCCTGTGGCCACAGACTGGCACCACCTGGACGTGGGATGGGACGTGGGTATGGTTTTCACAGAGGTGAGCTAGTTGTACAGCGGATGCTCGGACAGAGCCAGACACAGCCCCCAACCCCAGTATTGCAGTCGTCCAGCAAGGAGCCAGGCCAGGTGTCCATGCTCCTGCCATGTCTCCCTGCTAATCACCCCCTTCAATGACTGTCGCTAAACCCCAATGCAATAGAAGGAATCATATTAAACAATATCATAAGGAAACATTTCAGTATCTGCTAAAGATAGGAAGACAATGTATTTAATGCAACACACCGTGAATGGAGAACGCTGAATAAAATAGGTGTGGATAAATTAGACCACTGCTGCCTTTGATATTGTCCTAGTCCACCCAGGTTTTCCAAAATTTACCTCCAGAACCAGGACTTGCATTGGAGCCTCTGCTCTGCCCGTCTCGGCCCTGCAGTGAGGAGACTGGGCTTGTCATCACTGCTGCCCAGCTGTCCCTGCGTTCCTGACTCGCTGCTGTTGCTGCCCGACCCTCTGCTGTGAAGGGAGCAGGATTTCCCCGGAGGATGGAGCAGGGGCGACCACGCCAGCCCAGCCTGGCCGAGGCGAGGTGATTGCTCAGCCTGGGAGCCTCTGCCGCCTTGTGCCCAGCCTTGTGACACCACAGTGCACACACACTAGAGCAGGGAAAAGTCCTTTTAGCTGCTTTCTATTTATTTTTTAAGACAGAAAAATACAATACTAATGCATATTCAGGAAGTGGTAAATTAATGCTTTGTCTAGCTTCAGAAAAACATAAATGAAGGGCAGACAAAGGATAGTTCCTAGGCCTGGCACCTTCATAAGCGCCTTTCAAAAGGTGTTTTAATCTTCAATAGATGTTACTATTCATTTGTTAAAGAGAGTAAAAAAAAAGGTTAAGAGCCCTGAAATAAAGTGACAGAGAAAGCCAGGAGAGTGATTTAAATCGTCTAGTGAAGACAGTGGAGGAAGGAGAAGGAGGCGCTCACAGAACCGCATTTAAACGCTTTCATTACAGGCTGGCGGGCTGCGCAGGGCCTTTGAAGCTCCCGACTCCTCCTCATGGTCTGGATGCCAGGCTGCAGCCGCTGCCTCCCGAGGGCCTCACTGCGCTGCCCCTGCGGTGGCCACTCTGAGCTGTGGCATCCGGGCCTGGTGCAGCCTTGGCTTCCCTCCCATGCCAGCCCGAGTCCCAGTGAGCAAGGATTCCTGGGGCTGGGGAGGGAGCAGGAGCCCCTGACCTCACTCGCTGGCCTGTGAGGAGCCTCTCCTGACTGGAAGGCCTCAGGGAGGAGACCCCCCCCACAGGTCCTGGTCAGCCAGTGTGAGAACTGTGACACCCACACCTGCTGCCTGACCGAAGGGAACCGGGGCTGGTGACAGTGCTGCACACTGGACGAAGCCATCATGGAAGAAGCGAGGGAGCCTGCACCTCCGGAGTTCAAGGAGACATTGGTCTTTCACACTCACTGAGCCATGAAGCCGCGTGATGGCTGACTGTCCCAGCTCCCCAGGGGGCATCATTCTAGGCGACTGAAAAGCCCAAGTCCTTACTGACATAATGTGACTCAACACAAAGTGCCCCTGATGTCACCAACACGAGGCTCTAAGGTGTCTGTGGTTTAGAACACACGTCAACGTGACCCTTCATCAACCATCGCCTGCTTGTCTGCTCACAGGTGTCACACGGGCACTGCCTCTGGCAGCCTGATTGCTTCCATGGCATCAGAAGCAGCCACTGGTGCCAGGCACTAGTCAGTCACTTCCACTTCACTTCTGAGGGCCACACTTTCTCCAAGGGAAACAGTGATGCAAAAGCTTCATCGAGGAGACGCTGGGGAAGCACAAGCGAGTGTGGCCCCCGCACTCGCACACCCCACAGCCCATGGCCACTCTCAGAGCCAAACAGAGCCCAGGGGCCGGTGCCTCCAAGGTCAACTGAGTCACAAAAAGGAGAAAGGGTATATTTAGCGCATTCTCAGCTCACCAGATGAGCTGATATAGGAAGAAGGGAGCCTGAGGAGTGTGCTTCCAAGGACAGAGGGGATGCAGTGGAAGGCAGAAGGGCTCCCGCCTGGGACATGTCGTCAGTGTGTCTCATCTGGGAACCACACACTGGTGTGACCGGAGCCCCCCGAGCTGCAGCTGTGCTGGGCTGTGCCATGTGGACCAGACTGAGTAAAGCGGATCCTGGCTGAGGCCTGGACCTGGAAGACTCAGCCCTAGGAAGAGGCGACACACCAGCTACGGGAGACACACCCGGGGGCCAGGCAGCAGAGGGAGCTGAGCGGGAATCAGGGTGTACCACCCCACCAACCTCAGAGAGCCAGGCTTTACTTGGCTGCTGGCAGGGGCCTTTACATCCTGGGGCTCCTGAGTGCTGGGGGTGACATAGGAGAGGCTGTCCCTGCAGAGGACCCTCCGTGGGGTGGCAGGGTGGGGTCTTGGGCCAGTCCTACCCTAGGGAGGCCAACGCTAGGTCAGCTGCACGGCAGTGACTGACTAGTCCTGCAGCATGGTGGGTCAGGCCCCTGGCGAGCAGTGTTGTGTACTGTTACACCTCAAGGGCCCAGTCTGAGCGTCTGAGTCTCTTTTCCCAGCTGACTGAGGGCCCCTCTTTTTCTTCTGTTCCCACAATAACCACAGTACTGCTCTGTGCTTCATGAGTCACTGTGGCAAGGAGCTGCCTTCGAGCACTAGGAGCCCCTAGTCATAGCCAGCTGGCCGGAAGTGGGGGCATCTGTGCCCCCAGACTGGACAGAGGAAAATACAGATGAAAAATAAGTGAATCTTAAGTCTTAAAAAAATTAGCCAACAGAACCCCATGGAGGAAATAGATAAGACACTAGGAGTCCAACTTCTTTAGTCCCATAAATATTGTCTACAAACATCTTTTGGCAAAGATCATCCTTTACCCAGATGAAATGTCCAAAGGTTTGCTTTAAAGTGTGTGAAAGACAACTCTTCCATGACTTTTAATGTCTCACCACCCTGTGACCCAGATAGTAGGAGAAACAAAACTAATAAGGATTGGAAAGAAAGAAAACAGCTACTCATAGCTCAGATGACACGCTTGTCTACTTGGAAGACTCCAGAGAACTGACCGTCGAGCGCTGTCACTCACACAGCCTCTTCAAGGCCCCAGGACATAAGCGCCAAATGTAGAACGACACACCTGTGTACCCACAGTGAGCAATGCCAAGTTATCGAACAGCTGGAGGTCCCGGCGGGCATTGTGGTGGCTCCAGGCAGGGTGGGGAGGCGGTGCAGACACCCCACTGCAACAGGCGGGACAGAGAAGTCTAGGTGCTGCGGCACACAGGGAACCACAGGGAGCCACTACGTGTTGCACACCACGAAGGAAAGAAATGTTTTCACCATAAAGAAATCATGGAAGGGCCGACAGATATGCCTAATTTTATTTAAACGAGCATAATATACTCCTATCTTAAAATTTCCCTCGGCACCTGACAAATATGCATCATTTGTGTTTTATGCTATCAATTAAAATAAATGCAAGTAAATTAAAAACTTAAAAACTAAGATTTAATTTAAAGACAAGCTTTTAAAATAACATTCTGGCAAAAAAATAAAATAAAATTTCATAGGACAGGAAGGGCTCCTACACAAACTGAGGTACCACAAGTGGGAAGTCTCGCCACCCAGAAGGCTGATTCGTCTGTACAGGTCCCACCAGAGTGTCCACAAATGTGACAGACTTTCCTGGAAAATGATGCTGGAACAAGGGATGCACTCATACTCTCCAAGAAGCATGGGAGGGGCAGAATTCACCAGGAAATCACCAACAAGCCGAGGCTCCCACGTGTGGCTCAGAGTAGTGGGCATAGCCAGGCAGTGGCTATGGGGAGACTGGCGCCCAGCTGGCACCTGGCTGGTGGCCGGGGGTGGGCACAGGCGCAACTGCCCTGTGGAGAACACATGAGTGGTGGACCTCATGTAGTTACATGCATGCACACACGTGCACATGCACACACACACACACACGCACACGCACACACACACACGCATGCTACAGTAGGGAGGACATGGGGCCGAGAGCCTGGAAGGGCTGGAGGAATAAAACTGTTCTAGGCTCGGGAGACTCATCCCAACTGAAGCCAAGTCTTCACCAGTGTGAGCTCAGCCTCACGGGGAAGGGTGGCTTTGCCGCGCACCGTGCTGCACAGGCCCGACTATCCTCTCTAAGCAGGAAGCAAAACGCGGTCTACACACTCAGGGAAAACACAGGCGAAAGTCTGTGGGATGCGGATGCCAGGTTGGACCTCTACATCACACTGTACATGGAGATGCCAAGGGACTCTGTAGAGGGAGGCTTTTAATTCCATGCAATAGAAGATGCCCACTCCACAGACAAAAGCAAGCTAGATTTTAGTCTTGTATATATACTATACAAAGAAAAGTACTGAAATCTAAATATTACATGCTATATGATAAAAATTGTTCCATATATGTTTTATAGCATTTACATAAAAATATTTGCATGAAGTATTTTATATAACTAAATGCCTTACATATCTAAACTTATATAAAATCTATGGTATTTATGTTACATATAATATATAGTGTAAACATTAATCATATAGAACATATACAATATATAAATATCATAAAATAATAAAATGTCAAAAAAACCCCACCCCATGGTGAAATAAAAGTGTCCAAATAGCCAGTTAATTCTCAGAGACTTTGAATGATTAGTCCACACAAAGCCATTCAGCCCATGGTCACCAGATATGGACAGAGGAAAGCTGTAAGGTACCCTTGTATTATGACAGACCAAAATGTGTGGTGAAGACTTAATTAAACTATATTGTAAGGAACTGGAAAAACAAACTCTGCTAATTATCTCTCTGAAGAAAGATATTTTATAACAATCCCACATTTCCACCAAAATGAGTCACAAGATCTAAACAACACGCCTGAGGAGTCCTCAGTGTGACCCTTGGTGGGGGAGCCTCCTCCCAGGGCAGGGAGGCAGGGCCTCCGGACTAGGCAACATGAACCAGCTCTGAACTGTCCAGGGACCCGCGTCTCTCCAGCACCGCCTCAGCTGGCCTGTGAAGGGAGGTGCCCACTCCAGCCCACTGGCCTTCCTGTCTACGCAGGGGAGAAAGCTCCAAGGGCCGAGGATGGTGCCCACCCCGGTGCCCACACACAGACGGAGATGTGGCCATGAGGTTTCAGAGTGCTGTCCCTTCTGAGCTTCCTGGGCATAGCCAGAGAGGCTAAGCTACGGCCCCAGACAGCAGCAGTCCTGCAGCATCTAACCCCAAGTCCATGGCAAGTCACTTTCAGAGAAAAGGGACACGTGAAAACAGACATAGAATTCAAGCAGAGAGATGGAAACTAAGAAAAAAATCACAAGATGACATTAGAATTCAAAAGAGTGTAGCAGAAGTGAGGCGTGCCTCTGACAGCCTCATCAGGGGCCTACACAGGGCTGAGAAAAAAGTCAGTGAGAAGGTGGGTATGTTAAGAGAGTCCCCCAACCAAAAAGCAAAGAGAAAAGGAAATGAAAAAGATAGAAGAGAATACTCAAGAACTCTGCATGTCACCGAGGTGTAACATATACCTAAAGAGAATCCAAGAAGGAGAAGAAAGATGGGAAAGAACAAAAGAAATAGGTGAAGTAATAACTGAATGTTTTCAAAATTAATACCAGATGCCAAACCACTGACCGAGGAAGCTCATATAGCAAGGTATGTACCGAAAAGAAAGGGCAGACCTATGCATATTGCAGTACTGCATTCAGAATGAAAGACATTCTTTAAAAATATATTGTCTGTACAACAATGGATTATTGCTTTCTCCTAACTGGTTTTTAACAACATTATAGTAAAAGATAAGTTAAAGATACAAGCTATCACTATTTAGTCTCTTGAAAAAGCTGTGGCCAAAAAGGTATCTGGGTGGTGGGGTCCAAGAGAGAGGAACTAATTTGTGGTTCTATTAAATGCAGCTCAATGACTTTGCTAACTATTGTGTCACATGGCCCTTCCCAGCCAACATTAAATACAGGTTCAAAGGGCAGATTTCCTCTCATGCCTTTATTCATTCTTGTATCTTCTGAGCTCTTGTTAACCACATAGTTGTTAAATTTTCCTCTTCAGAGATCACCCATGTTAAGTCTTACCCATAGACAACATCCAGATACAAATTTTAAAGATACAATTGAAGGAACCTAGATTCTGAGGCTGAACACACAGCTTTGCCTATGAGTTACTCTGCCAAGTGCCTGTTGAATATTGAGATGCCACTGAGAAGCCACATGCACTAAAACACCCCCTATGCGTGCAGACTCTCTACCTGAAGGGCCATGCGTGGTTTCCAGGGCACAGAAACAGACTCCAGGAGAAGGGAAACCAGAAGGCCAGGAGCTCAACACAGCAACTCCGGTCCTTGTCACCCATCACAGGTAACAACAGGCCCTTCCTGTTAGACTTCTTGGCCACTAAGGAGCCACTTGGCGCTAAGGAGCCCGTATGGGGCACATTCTGCATAGTGGCCAGGCACAGGAGGCGGCTCCAGGCCAAGTGCTGGAAACTCTGGTTCAGAAAGACATGAAAGAGAAGTGCACACTTGGCCACACTAAGGTGGAGACAAAGCGGAGGGAGCCAGGACTGTGCCGTGTGAAGGGGAAACGCCTCTCTAGCCCGGGGAACACAGGCGAGGTGTGGCACCCTGTAGAGGGCTACGCTCTTTCCCGCAGAGCCTGAGAGTGTCCCAGTGCGAAAGCCTGGGCCCCGTGTGACACTGACACATGGTCTGGATGAAGGTCAGATCTAAGAGGACTGTAGTTCTCGTCACCTGGCCTTTGAGAATGCCTACATTCCACTAAGTGCATACCACTACCCAGCAGGAGGTGGCTGGAGGGAGGGGAGGCTGGCAGGGGCTGGGTGCCCCAGGCCCACACAGGCAGGGCTGCCCAGTAGGTCACTGGGCCTGCACCATGAGCTCCATCCTCAAGCCCAGGCCTAGGACCAGCTTCCATGAGATGAAGGTGAAAAGCACAGACAACCACAGGGCTGGTGTGCCATACGAAGGTAGGAGACTAACCATCACCTGCTCAGAAAGACCTGCTGTCCTGGTATACACAGACCATTGGTCAGCACAATGGAGGGGCCATGTTGTGCAGAAGAGGCCACCATGCCATCTACAGCCATACACCATAAATGTGATGCTTACACTTGCATAGTGTGTCACTACATGCATGTTTTCAAAAATAATTAACTCTCAAAGTGACCGTGTGTAGCACTTGGGGTCAGAAAATTTAAAATAACTCTATCGGAGCCATACGACTTCATCTACCAACAACTGAGGAAACATCCAAAGCCAGGCTTTGGCTGTGCAATACCCAATTCAGTGGTGCAGACACAGTTCTGGAGCCAGTATGTCTAAGGAGCCCTTTCTGAAGAAGTGAAATGGTAGCACGATGAGACACCGAGGTTGCGACATGGCATCCCTTCCTATTGGCTGCATGGCCACCATGTGACTCTCGGTCTCTTTTGCCCTGAAAGTTCTGCTCTGGAGAGAAACAAAGAACGCCTCCATGTATCCTTCTTATCCTCGGGACCTGCATTCCCAGAGGCAGAACAGTCTCTCCTTCTGGGAAAAGACTGGTCATGCCGGGTGTGTCAGTGGGAATCCACCACAGACGGGACCCCCAAACCCAAGGGGCAGCAGCATAGAACATGTAGTGGTGCAGCTGGGAAGGGAAGGTGTCAGCTACAGAGACTGCAGCCATCCTAAGGGGCTAGAAGAGACTGTCCTGACAATGAAGAATCCCAAAGGCGACCAGGAGGAGCCCATCCTCAAAATGGCACCTAGGGGTGCTGCACACCCAAGTGACACCTCTGCGGCTTGGAAAATACATCCTTCCATGCGCTATTTGCCAAAAGACACCATCCTGAGCATGGTTACATTCTTAAGCCATTCTGCAGGACTGAGACATTCAACAGAAGCTCCCGGAAGTTGTCATGAGCACCTCACAAATGGGAAAATTTCTGAACCATAAAAGGTGGCCAAGGCAGTGTCAGTGAATGTTACTTCCTTGGGACATGCTTGAAATGACATCAACAATCACTGGCTGTGTTTAAAACCCCAAACTTTGTAAATGAAAGCTGCAACAAAAACTGCTATGCACTTAACCCTTCCTGGGCTGGACTTTACCCCAGACTGAGGCCTTGCTAGAGAACACAGACTGGAGACCTGGTAAAGCTGGAAGTCTTTCCACTGGGAGATGCAGCTTACTTTACCTCCAGCCGAGACCACGGCCAACCAGTGAGGCTGGGCCCCAAACTGGAAACATGTTTATATTCATCAGATTCCCAGTCTTTCAGTGTTCAGTGTAAAGGTCCCACATAAATGCTGCTTGCAGCATCCCCACCCTCTCAGCCCTGGACTCACATCGGTATTTAAATATTCACACTTGCAAGGTGGCAGGAGAAGCAGTGTGGAGAGAGGACATGGACGGACCACAGATGGCCTATGCATGGAAATTTGAAGACAGACTCTGGTTATGGTCATAGTCCCCTGTATGCTCCCTGGAGATGAAGGGATAGTGACTGAGTGGAGAGAGCAGCAAGGCCAGCAAGAGACGCCAAGGAGCAAAGCCCAGCACCCAGCACCCACTTTCCAACATGCTGATCTTTCTTTTCTGTTTACCATAGAGGGGGCTGAACCAGGGCCTCGAGCATGTTCAGCAAGCCATCTACCGCTGAGCCCCAGTCCAGCCATTTCTCTTGAGACAGTCTGTGAACTGAAGTGATTTGTCAGCAAGTTAAATAGCCTGGAAGTGGCCTTTTCCCCAACATCGTGATCCTCTTCATTCTCCTCACCATGTGCCCACCATCATCACCACCACCCGTATAGGGTCAGCAACCTCACTGCCACCCTCAGACATGGCCGTCACATCACCTGCGGTTATTGTCACCATATCATCAGCATCATCACCCTTATTGGCACCCGTGGCATTACCACCATCACCATCATCACCACCAGCACCATCCTCGCCATCATCATCGAGGCAGAGCTCCTGAGTGAACCTTATTGACTCGGTGGTATAATTTTGTCTCATTTAATGTCTGTAAGCAGAGAAGTTTATGTCACCACTCTTAAGTTTTGGGGGAGAGAGCAAGAATCAGGAATATGTCTATTCACATTCATCTCCTTAGAAAATACTGACATTGGGAGTCAACACGTGTTGAGCTGATCATATTTGTCAGCAGGGTGCATTCTCTGAAGTCTTCCAAACTGCCACCCGAGGTGAGCACCATGACTGCTGTGCTGTGGAGCAGAAGCAAATTATGGCCCAGCCACTCTGCGGGTCCTGGAAGCCAAGCGCCTGGGTCTCGGCCCCCGGCCTTTGTCGGCCCCTCACCTGCCATGTCTCACTGCACTGCCTCCCTCAGGAGGCTTCACACTGCAGAGACCAGCGTGCAGCACTGACGCAGGCCCGCTGTCCCTGCGGATGCACTCCCGACACCCTGGTCAGCCTCCTTGTCCCACACGTTCAGCCTTGCCCAGGAGATTCCCTGGACTTTGGGCATCTCGCCTCCAGCAGCACATCAGCCACGTGCCTCTGTAGCTGAAGCCAGAGCTCTCTCAGCAGGGCCCTCACGGACATTATGTTCAAGTTCCCCGGGGGACATGGCCTCATCTTCAGAGTTCCACTGCTGAGCCAGGAGGTCCCTGGAGGAGGCAGTCTGTGAGCATGTGGTGCTCGGTAATCACCACAGGCAACAGCTGCTCCTTCGTGCCCAGAGTGAGAGATGGGAGGAGCAGTCTGGAGACAAATCAGCTCACTGCCACTGGCTGAGGTGAAAGCCAAGCAGCTGTGGGGTAACGGTTGCACCCTGGTCTAGGGTAGGCATGTCTCTGGAAAGATGACAGAACACTTTCCTCAGCACTGGGGACTGACCAAGGGCCTTCACGTCTCCTGCCTACTTCCAGTTTTCATGTGGGGTCCAGGTTTCACTATGTTGCCCAGTCTGGGTTCCAACTTGATATCTTTCCATAATTCTCCTGCCTTCATCTTTCAGAGTGCTGGGATTATACATTTGTTGCCACACGTGGCTAGAATAATTTTAAAATGGCCTATATGCAGCTGCTGTTTAAAACACTGTGAATAGAATTACAGTGGACCACAAAAGACCTAGAATAGCAAAAGCAATTCTAAGCAACAGGGACATGGTGGGGGGTATCACAACTCCGAACCTGAAACTATACTATAAAGCCACTGTGATAAAAACTGCGTGGTACTGGCAAAGTAACAGACCCGAGGATCAATGGAGTAGACTAGAAGATCCAGAAACTACTCCAGATACACTCAGCCACCTCATCTTTGACAAAGGAGCCAAAAATC